>VSMD01034794.1:0-23821 GCA_008750895.1 Mirza zaza
TTCTCTTTTTCTCTTTCTTTCTTTCTCTTTCTCTCTCTCTCTTTCTCTCTTCCCTTCCCTTCCCTTCCCTTCCCCCTCCCCTTTCCTTTTTTTTAGAGGAGGAGGACTCAACTGTGTTGTCCGGGCTGGTTTTAAACTCTTGCCCTCAGTCAATTCTTCTGCCTTAGGCCTCCCTAAGTGCTGGGATCACAGGTGAAAGTTACTGTGCCCAGCCTAGAATCCATATTGAATTAACTGTATATGGTATAAGCTAAGGATCTAAGTCCATTTTTTAAAACTGTGGATGCTAAATTATCCCAGCACTATTTGTTAAAAAGACTGTTCTTTTCCTTTACATTGTGTTGGCATCTTTATAAAATATCAGTTGACTATAAGGGTTTATTTCTAGACTCAAATACGGTTCCCCATATATCTACATGCCTATCTTTACTCCAATACCATACTGTCTTGATTATTATAGTTTTATAGTAAGTTTCAATTCGGGTAGTGTAAATCCTTGAACTTTTTCTTTTTTTTTTCTAAAATTGATTCTATGTTCTTTCTATTTCAATATAAAATTTAGGATCAGCTTCTCAATTTCTACAAAAACTGTCTGCTGGGATGTATAGGATTTGCATTGAATATCCATCAATAATGGGAAGAATCACTAACTTAGCAAAATTGACTCTTTTAATCCATAAACATGTAATGTCTCGCCATTTAGGTTTTTAATTTCTCTCAATGTTTTTTAGTATTTAGTGTACAAATATTGCCCTTTTGTTAAATTTATTTGTAAAAATTTTATAATTTAGATGTTCTTGGGAATGGAGTTTTATAATTTGATTTTCAGATTGTTCATTGCTAGCATATAGAAATGCAATAAATTTTTGCATGTTTCTATATAGATGATCGTGTCTCTGAATAAAACAATTATATTTCTTTCTTTCCAATCTGAATGTTACTCATTCCTTCATTTTTGTCTTATTTCATGGGCTAGACCCTCCGGTAAGATATTGAATACAAGTGTTGAGAGTGGATTGCATTATTTCCAGTCTTAGGTTCCCCCTAAGGTTCACCCTAAGATACAGGTTTTCACTAATAAGCGTGATGTTATTTGTAAATTTTCTATAGATGCCCTTTATTAGGTTGAGGAAGTTTTCCTCTGTTTCTCGTTTGTTAAGAGTTTTTAGTCATGAATGAGTGTTGGATTTTGTCAGATGCTTTTTCTTGCATCTGATGAGGTGGTCATATGGTTTTTATTCCTTACTCTGTTAATATGGTTTATTACAATTGATTACTGGAGGTTAAACCAACCTTGTATTCCTGGGATAAATCTCACTTGGTCATGCTGTATAATCTCTTTAAATGTTATTGAATTTGGTTTGCCTAAAAGGAATTTCACACTTATGTTCATTAGAGTTATTAGTCTGATTTCTTTTCTCATGATGCTTTTATCTGGCTTTGATATCAGGGCAACACTGGCCTTATAGAAGTAATTGCATAGTGTTTTCCCCTTCTCTATTTTTCTAAAACAGTTTCCAAAGGATTGCCGTTACTTTAAATATTTGATAGCCTTCATCAGTGAAGCTATGTGGGTCTGGGATTTTCTTTATGGGAAAATTTTAAAATTATTAAATCGGTTTCATCACTTATTTATAGGTCTACTCAGATTTTTGTTCTCGAGTTTTGGTTAACTTGTGTATTCTAGGAATTATTCCTTTTCATATAAATTGCCTAAGTTGATATAAGGTTTATTTTTTAAAAAATAATCTTTTAAATTGACAAATGTAAGGTTGGTAATTATGTTCTCTTTTTCATTCTTGATTTTGGTAATTTGTATCTTTTATTTTCTCAGTCTAGCTAAGAGTTTTTCAATTTTGTTGATTTTTTTTTTTCAAAGAACCAACTATTTCATTTTTTGTATTTATATTTTCTATTTCATTGATTTTTATGTATTTTTTTCCTACTTTTTTCTGCTTTGAGTTTAATATGCACCCCCCCTCCCTTTTTGTCTAGTTTCCTGAGGTAGAAACTTAGGCTATTTATTTGAGATCTTTTTGTTTTTGAATCTAATTGTTTGAAGCTATACATTTCCCTTTAAGCACTGCTTTAGCTGCATCCCAAATTGTTTTGATATTTCTTTCTGTGTGGATCACTGATTCTGTTGTGATCAGATGACATACTTTTTATGAGTTCAGTCTTTTAAAATTTATTGAGACTTGTTTTGCAACCCCATTTATATAATGTATCCTGGAGAATGTTCCTTATGTATTTGAAAAGGGTATGTATTCTGCAGTCATAAGGTACAATGTCCTGTGACAATATTATATCAAGTTAATTGGTCCAGTCCTCTATATCCTTGCAGATTTTCTGACTTGTTCCATCAGTTGTTGTAATCTTCAGCCATTTTTACATTTTCTATTTCTTTTTAATTTCTATTTTTGCTTCATGTATTTTGGAGTTCTGTTGTAGATGCATGAACACTTAAAATTGTTTTATCTTCCTGCTCCAGTGACCCTTTTATGATTAAGAAATGCCCTTCCTAGTCTTTAGTAATCTTTCTTGTTTTAAATTCTATTTTGTCATCTTTGTACTATAGCCACTCTAGTTTTCTTATGGTTCCTGTTTGTATGGTATATTTTTTCCCTATTCTTTTACTTTTAACCTATTTATGTCTTTGAATTGAAAATGTGTCTCTTGTAGACAGCATGTAGTTGGGTTTTGTTTTTGTAATCCAATCTAATATTCTCCTCCCCCGTCCCCGCCCCCTTTATTTATATATTTATTTTTAAGATAGTCTCATTCTGTCACTTGGGCTGGAGTGACACGATCATAGCTCACTGCAGCCTTCAGCTCCTGGGCTCAGACAAATATCTTGCCTCAGCCTCCCGAGTAGCTAGGACTACAGGTGTGCACCACCATGCCCATCTAATTTTAAAATTTTTTTGTAGAGGTGGGGTCTTTCTGTGTTACCCAGGCTGGTCTTGAACACCTGGGCTCAAGCAGTTCTCTGCCTTGGCCTCCCAAAGTGCTGGGATTACTGGCAGGAGCCAGTGTGTCCAACCTACATTCTCTCCCTTTTGAACGGGGTGTTTAGTTCATTCATATTTAATGTATTTTTGATATTAGTGGATTTGTATCTGCTATTCTCTTATTTTCTATTTGTCTTTTTTTTGCTTTCTCTTTTCCTTTTTTACTGACTTTCTGTGTTAAATAATTTTTAGAATACCTTTTTAATTCTTCTATTGATTTCTTTTGCTGTATTGTGTTTTCATAGTGGTTGCTCTGGGGATTACAATATGCATTTTAACATTTTATTGCATTGACTTATTCAGAATAGTACTGGATTCTGGTAAATTATACAAACTTCCCTCCAATATATCTTTTTTCCCTTTCCCTTTTTGGTCCTATTATTGTCATACGTATTTTAGCTATGCATATTATAAACCAACAATACAGCACTGTAATTACTATATATAGTCTTATATCTTTAGAAGAAATGAAGAAAAAATGAGTATAATTATATTTTTAGGGTCTTTTGTATTTACCTATATAATTACAATTTCTTGGGAGCTTCATTCTCCTGTAGATTCTCTGGTATTCTATGGTGACTTCTCTTCATTCTCAAGAACTTCCTTTGATATTTCTCATAAAGCATGTCTGATAGCAGTAACTTCTCTTAGTTTTTGGTTATCTGGAAGTGTATTTATTTTACCTTCATTTTTGAAGGACAGTTTTGCTGTTTATAGAATTTTTAGTGGAGATTTTGTCGATTATTCTTTTTTAAAAGAAATTGCATTGTTTTTCCACCTCATTGTTTATGATGAGAAGCGAGATGTTATTCTTTCCCTGTATGTGATGAGTTATATTTCTCTTGTTCCTTTTAAGATTTTCTCTTTGTCTTTCAGCAGTTTGGTTGATCTATTTTGGTCAGATTTGTTGGGCAGCTTAGAGGTGTAAATTAATGTTTTTCATCAAATTTGGGAAGTTTTGGGTCATTATTTCTCCAATTTTTTTCTGTTCCTTTCTTATCCTTCTGAGATTTCTGTTACATGTATTTGAGGTGCCATAATTCCTCACTTAACATTGTCAATATGTTCTTGAAAACTGTGACTTTAAGCAAAATGATGTATAATGAAACTAGTTTTACCATAGGCTAATTAAGAAAAACAAGAGTTAAGTTTCTGTGGCATATTTCTGGTCACAAAAACATCATCAAATTTCTAAGTATAGACCCAAAGCACTTCTAATATTAAAAATTGAAATAAAGATGAGCTATATATATGTTTAAGAAAGATTAATTAAAAACAAGTAAGATAATTACCCAATTTTTGGTCAGTCAGTGACAGCAGTCAAGGAATAAATGTTTGCAAAGCAAAAATTATAAGGGACACCTCCTGTGCAGTTCAAAAACAATCAGCCTGGGCAACATGGTGAGACCCCATCTCTACCAAAAAAAAATTATTTCTGTGTGGTGGTGCATGCTTGTACTTCTGGCTACTAAAGGGGCTGAGCCAGGAGGCTTGCTTGAGCCCAGGAATTTGAGCTCTACGGTGAGCTATAAACATACCACTGCACTCGAGCCTGGACAACAGAGCAAGACTCTATTAAAAAACAAGTGAGTGAAAATTCCAAATATGATAAATTTGCTGAGCACTTTTGTACTGCATTCTTTAGTGTAGTGCACTTGTATGGTTATATACTTCATGAATTTTTATTTTATAATAATTGGTATTTATTTTTCAACCTGCTTATTCCAGTTTAGGATTGCAGGTGGCTAGAGCCTATCCTGAGGGAACCAATCATGGAAGGACACTATCCCATCTCAGGGAGCACTTATACACCCACACTCTTTCTTAATGGGACATTTAGGTATGCTGGTGAACCTAATGTCCACATCTTTGGGATACGGGAGGAAACTGGAGTACCCAGAGAAAGCCTATGCATACATGGGGAAGAATGTGCAAACTCCAGAAAGACAGTGGCCCTGGCCAGGAGTCTACTTTTTTCTCATCAGTGTTGAACAAACATTATTTGATGACCTCTTGTACTTGATATTGTCCCACAGATCCCCAAGCTCTGTTTCTCTTCAGTCTTTTTTCTCTCTGTTCTTCAGACTGCATACTTTCTATTAATACTTACCTGTCTTCAAATTCATTGCTTCTATTTTCTGCCATCTCAAGTCTGCTATTGAGCTTCTCTAGCAAGTTATTTCGGTAATTATATTTTTCTTCAGAATTTGTTTTTAAAGACAATTTTTTAATCTCCTTATTGAAAATTTCACTTCATTGAGCCATTGTCAGTTCTTTAAACATGATTTCCTTTAGTTATTTGAACATATTTATTATATATAGTTCTTTTGAAGTGTTTTGTCTCCTAAATGCAATATTTAGGGACACCAAGAGATAGTTTTTATTTGCTGTTTTTCTTCCTGAGAATAGGTCACACGTTTTTCTTAGCATGTCTTGTAATTTTTTGATGAATACTAGACATTTTAGATAATATTTTAAAGTAATTACATATTTTTATATTTCCCCAGAGGGTTTGAAGTTATTGTTTTTTCTGTTTGTTTAGTAACTTTCCTGATCTAAATTTGTGAATCTGTTTCCCCTATATTGTGTGGTTGCTGATGTCTCTGCTATTTTTATTTCTTTATTTTTAAGCCTGGTTTCGTATGTTTGTATATGTTAGTGTTCAGTCAAGGATTGGTCAGAGGTTGTGTTCAAACAGCTTCAACCAGTGCAGTTTCTGCTCTCTGCTGATGGTTGTGTGTAAGGGCTAAGGAGTGCATTTAAACTCAGGTCATTTTCAGGTCTGCCCTAGCTTTTAGTTTCCATTGACCTCCATTGAATCTCTTCTGTGCCAGGTGCACAGCTCCGTTGGACTTTGTGGGTGGCCTGGGCCTGCTCTAGTCTCTTGTGCACATGCATACAGTCTTTGTTCATCTGGGACTAGTGGACAGTTTCTCAAGCCCCCTAAAGCACTCTCACTTCCCAGAACTTGCTGTGAATTCCCCAGCTAGTCTGCTAGTTCGTTGCTTGCCCCAGAGAGGCCTGTAACCTTAGGCTAAAGGAACCCCTGGCCCTCACTGAGAGCATGCCACACTGATCTCTTCTGTAACTGACAGTGCACCAAATCAACAGATCACCCCCAAGCATAAAAATGCTTCAACCAGCAATTACAAATAATTATTTATGTAACCATGCATATATCTTCTTTGGTGAAATATCTGTTCAAATCTTTTGCCCATTTAAAAAAATTGGATTTTCTTATTTAGTTTTGAGAGTTCTTTATGTATTCTGGATATAAGTCCTTTATCAGTTATATAATTTGTAAACTAACCCCCGCCCCTAAGCCTGGCATATCTTTTCATTTGTGTAACTGTTTTTTGAAAAACAGAAGTTCTTAATTTTGTTGTTGTCCAGTTTGTCAACTTTTTTTTTTATGGATTTTGCATTTGGTGTTGTATCTAAGAAATCTTTACCTAACCGAAGATCAAAATGATTTTCTCCTATGTTTTCTTCTAGGAGGTTTGTAGGTTTAGGTTTCATATTTAGGTCAGTGATTCATTTTGAGTCAGTTTTGTGTATGGTGTGAGGTATGACTGCAAGTCCGTTTTTTGTGGGTTTTTTGTATATGGAAAGGGCAGTTGTTCTAGGACCATTTGTTGTAAAGACTATCCTTTCTTTACCGAATTGACTTTATATTTTTGTCAAAAATCAATTGACTGTAGATGTTTGGGTCTATTTCTGAATTCTATTTATTTAGTTAGGAGACAGAGTCTCATTCTGTTGCCCAGGCTAGAGTGCCATGGTGTCAGCTTAGCTCACAGCAACCTCAAACTCCTGGGCTCAAGCAATTTTCCTGCCTCAGCCTGCCGAGCAGCTGGGACTACAGGCATGCACCACCATGCCAGGCTAATTTTTTTCTATATATTTTTAGTTGTCCAGCTAATTTCTTTCTAATTTTTTTGACTAATTTTTTTCTATTTTTGGCAGAGATGGAGTCTCGCTCTTGCTCTCTTTGGTCTTGAACTCCTGAATTCATATGATCCACCCGCCTCGGCCTCCCAGGGTGCTAGGATTACAGGCATGAGCCATGGCGCTCGGCCTTTCTTTTATTTTTAAATGGATTTGTGTGTCTGTCTTGATGTAATGCCACACAGTTTTGATTTCTGTAGCATTTTACTGAGTTGTGAAATCAGATAGTACAAGTCTTCCAACTTTGTTCTTTTTCAGAGTTTTTTTTTTGGCTATTCTGGACCTTTGTATTTCCATATGAATTCTAAAATCAGCTTATTAATTTCTATAAAAATTGTCTGCTGGGATTTTGATAGCATTACATTGAATTTGGGAGAAATTAACATCTTAACAATGTTGATTTTTTGGTCCATAAATAAGGCATATCTTGCCATTTGTAACATGTTTTTTAAGTAACCTATTTTTCCATTATAAGCTCCACTATGTTGTAAGTACCATGAGAGCATGGAGCTAATTCTATCCTCTACTCTGGAATTTAGGATGTACTCAATAAACATTTATTGAATGATAAAGAAGATCCCTAAATATATGTGCATATCTCTGACTAGCTTCTTAGAATTCCTAAAATGTAGAATTACTAGTCAAAGGATATGTTCATTTTGAAAGCTTTTCATTATCAGGTTGTCCAGAATTTTTTATTTTTGAGGTAGAAATGTCTTGATAACTATCATAAAGCATGCATAATTGTTTAGCAAACAATGTTCTTGGTATTATTCTTGCTCAAGCTTTCTCTGAAATTACATTATAAGCCTATGAGAGAGTAGGATTTACATCACAGAAACACTTTTGGTCCCAAGCATTTCAACCTGTATTTGTAGTTAGTAAGCTGCTTTTGCCTACATGGTGTTGTGACATTTTTTAAAGTTTGGTTTTTCAACCTTAATTTTCCAAATAAATTATGCACATGTCCATACTTTGTCAATATTATGGTCTTGGTCTTTCCTATCTTCTAAACCAGTTTTCTTATATCTCTGCTGTAAAAATATTTTCCGAGATAATTTGTATAATTTGAAAGTCTTACCACAAGGTGTCATTGTAACCTATAAAAAGAATTTCCATATAAACATGTGTGGTATCAATTGTACAATTTTTACATTTCCTTGTGTTTAAAAATTTGTTGCTTCGTATCTGTTTCTTATTTTTCGGTTGCGTCCTAATAGATCGTGTATCTCTTATATTAAAGGAAAAAATAAAGTAGCTTGTGTTCTCATTTTTCCACAAACATATGCTTCCCACCCACAAATTTCTTCAGAGTGTGTTGCTATAGAGATGATTTGTTTGAAGGAAAGAATGAGGAGGAGTAGCAGCAGGTGGACATTTAAGGAACAAAATCCTTATTTTATGTCTTTGTTCCTGACAGAGCCAGCTTTAGAAGTTTACCCTTCTGCTTATGAAATCTCTATGGAAGAAAGGTGGATATTCTGAGTGTTTTACTCTGATGGTGTTTGCAGTTTACTAAGATGCTTTTGCAGAGGTCGCTGTGCTTGATTCTTCATTCTTATGGAGAATGAATGCTTGAAGTAATTGTAATCTTTGAAACTACCTTTCTTCCACTTTAACTGGATTCCATTTTAGTGCCTCCCTCCCTCTGTTCTGGTTTCCTTGTTGGACTTTTAACTATTGACATTAAAATACTTTTTGTTTTTTGGTGGGAGGGGGGTATCAGTATCTAACCATTAACTCTTGTTCCTTCTGCCTCCAAATTAATTTTCAAGACTATTTCCTTTTGACTACCTGCTGCCACACTACCTTAGTTCAGGCTTTCATCATTGCTTTCCTAGACTTTTGATCTCCTTTTCTTTTTCTCTCTCTTTTATCCCTTCTTCCCCTCAAATCTGTTCTCTACAAATAACTTACTTATTTTTCTGAGATACAAATCTATTTTGTACTATCTTCCATCTATCCACAAGCTTAACATTTTCAGTAGCTCTCCAAGACCCCAGAATAAATTTCAGTCTTCTGCACATGGCCTTCAAAGTCCTGCCTTTCTCTAGGCTGTTCTCCTTTCCCCATCCTCTACCTCTAATGTTCTTCTCTTCCGTCTCCATGCCTTTGTACTTGATACTCCTTTCTTGCATCTTTTTCTTAGTTTTGGCTTGGGGTTACCTTCTTTGTAAAATTTTCCCTGGCAGCTTCACTAACAGAAGTAGGGTTCTGTCTCCTGTGCACCCATATTACCTTTAAATATATTACAATGTTGTATAATTTTAAAACTTTCTGCATTTATTTTGAATAGTTAGTACATGATAAAAAATTTTAACAGTCCAAAGGGATTTAATAAAGAGTACATTTTCTGTCAGTCAGCACATGTTGGTTAACAAGTATATTCCACTGGTTATCATGAACTCCTTGAGGACAATTATTTTCTTTTATTTATTTCTGTATTCCTGTACCCAACAAAGTATCTGGCTTATAAAAGATGCTTAGAAAACTTCCATAGTATCCTGAAGGTGGGCAGGCTCTTCCTTGCTGAGGAGAAGTCTGATAGACTTGATAGTCTGCATGTTTCTTTATATCACTCAAATCCCTTGTAAGTAGACCACTCTAAGTATGGGGTAGTAGTCATTCAATTAATACTGGTTGTTTAATCCCTTTTTAAAAAAAGGTATATGGTTTTAAAATTAACCTGTATGGCTTGAGGATGACTTTTATTTATCTCCTGTTTCTGGCAGTGAAAAATTTGTAGTTTCTTTCTGACAGATTCTGAAAGATGAAAAAGAGAATGTTTATGTCAACTGCAGTAAAAATATCAGTTAAACTCTTAACTATCAATTTTTTTTCTATTTAACTTTTGAGACTAAGGCATAAATGTCATGGAAATAAAATTAAATCAGGATTTATTTAAAAAACAATTTTCAGGATATGATGTTACATCAGTAGACAATCTTTATTGTGCATTAGGAGCCATATGGTAGGTAGCCTTCTTTATTTCAGGAGAAAGATGGGAATGTAAGCCAAGAAGACTCTACAGCTCACACAGAGGTACTAAGTGCTTATAAATCTTCTGGAAACTCCCCATGTTTTATGTAATAGAACCCACACTAAGAAACATTAAAATAAATTTGAAGTATGGTTTGGGCAGGAGTCACCTTTGCCTTTCAGATCACAACTTTCAGAGACTTTCATAATTTGCTACTAAACATTCGAGGTTGACTGATTGCTATATCCTACTTTCCAGAATTCTTTTGTGTGAATTAAGCTGTGCAGAGGCAGACAGTACAATTATAAGAATAGAATAACATTTTAATTTAGAGTGCTTGGTGGTTGATTGCTAACCACTCGAATACATATCTTCTTCCTTTCCTCTTTCTTTGCCCTCCCCTGTTTCTTTCTAAATCACAATTATGGGGCCTGGCACCTTACCAGGGCTTTGAAGGGTCTGCTCCCAGCTGCACTTCAGGTTCTGGCAGAGTGTCAAGTTGTGACATTTTTTGTACACAAGACATCCTGGGATGGCTATCCAAAGGCTGTTTGGGTGACTAGTATAGGATTCTCTCTGGATTTTGAAGAAATTGATTACTAATGTTTTGTTTATAAGTGATACAAATGCCTGATGTAGGTTCTCCCAAGACTTTTAATGTTTTTTTTTTTTTTTAAAACAACATTCACTTTGAGGCATGTAGTATTTAAAGCATTGTTTTGAAATGTTCAAAGGCATAGCATGTGCTTTTTAATGGAATGTGTTTTGGAAGCTTTCCATGAGCATCAGCAGCTGTGCTTTTTGAATATTTTGAATTACCATACTTTTGGGCAGACATTGTACCACTCACTGCTTAAGAAGTACAGTGCCTGTGGAAAAGAAAATGTCATTTGTAAAGTTGGGACCAGTCAAAAGAAGTGGTGGGAAGGACATGCGGGTGTGATTATGTGAGTGCAATACTTGCAAAAAGAGGAAGATGAATTTAGAGAAGGGCTGTTAGTCTTTTAAAGACTGCCTTTCACAGGGACTAGCTTAATAAGTGCTCACTGAAAGATAGGCTGACCAAGAAAGATAATGTTTCATTTTTTTATCTTAGCACAGTTTGACCTATGTATCTTTTACAAATTTACATTATGGGTTTCTTTATCCGGTAAACCCTGCACGATAAGCATTGTTTCTTTTATTGTATATTTCAAATGTCTAATATATATTTAGTTTTGTGAGTAATTGATAGCTGTATATTGACTGGTTGAAATCAGAGAAGTTTGACCATGGTAGGAGTTTAAAATTGTGGTAGATATTTTGAGTTTGGGTAAAATTCATTATGAGTAAATAGAGAAAGCCAGTATATTAGTTACCTGTGGCTGCTGTAAGAAATTATCACACACTAGGTGGCTCAAAAAAACCCCCAAAATTTATTCTCTCATAGTTTTAGAGACTAGAAGTTTGAAATCAAGTTGTTGCAGAGCCACATTCCCTCTAAAGGGTCTAGGGGTGAATCCTATCCTTGCCTCTTCCAGCTTCTTGTGCCTCCTGGCATTCCTTACTTTGTGGCAATATCTTTCCATTTTCTGCCTCCGTGGTCACATTGCCGCCTCCTCTTTAATCTCAGAACTCCCTCTCCTCTTTTACAAGGGATACATGTGATTGCATTTAGGGCTCATCCATATAATTCAGGGTAAGTTCTTTCTCTTAATACCCTTCATTTAATCCCATCTTTTATTATATAAGGTAAATATTCATAGCATCTAGAGATTAGAAAGTGACACATCTTTTGGGGGTTAGTGTAATATTTAGCCTACTATAATCTGGAAGCCTCAGTTTCTGAACATGGATGAAAAATATCAAAACCAAACTAGCATTAGAGTGGTGAGCATATTATTTGTTCATTTTATATTTTTGAGCTCTTAATATGTTGTATGGTTGTTTTAGATGCTGGGGTTGTCAACATGAGTAAGACATGTTTCTTGCCATGGAGGAAGTTACATTGCATGTGTTACATATACTAAAATGCAAGATAAAAGACAGAATAATTATGTATATTTGAGAGATCCAGGACTTTGTGGAGGAAGTAGTGCATTCCTGATCAGAGTTGAAGGCCCAATAGGAATTCACTAGATCAGAATACAGAGGGATGGAAAAGGCCTTCTGGGCAAGGAAGTTAGCATTTGCAAAACCATGGAGGTGGAAAACCCACAGTGAGTGCTAAGGAAGCTACCAGTAAGTTCACTGAGATCAATTTTAAGATCGTTTTCATTCTTTTTAAATTTAATTTAATTTATTTATTTTAGCATATTATGGGGATATAAGTGTTAAGGTTACGTATATTGCCCATGTCCCCCCTTCCCCCTCGGGTCAGAGCCTCAAGCGTGACCATCCCCCACACGTTGCACATCTCACTCATTGTGTTTGTATATGCCCATCTGCTCCTCCCCTCTCCCACCTGCCTGACACCCAATAAATGTTATTCCTGTATGTCCACTTAGGTGTTGATCTGTTAATACCAATTTGCTGGTGACTACATGTGAGGCTTGTCTTTTCCATTCTTGAGATACTTCACTTAGTAGAATGGGTTACAGCTCTATCCAGGAAAATACAAGAGGTGCTATATCACCATTCTTTCTTAAAGCTGAGTAGTACTCCATGGTATACCACATTTTATTAATCCACTCCTGAATTGATGGGCACTTGGGTTGTTTCCACAACTTTGCAATTGTGAATTGTGCTGCTATGAACATTCGAGTGCAGGTGTCTTTTTCATAAAGTGACTTTTGATCTTTTGGGTAGATGCCCAGTAGTGGAATTGCTGGATCAAATGGTAGATCTACTTGTATCACTTTGAGGTATCTCCGTACTGCTTTCCACAGAGGTTGAACTAGTTTGCAGTTCCGCCAGCAGTGTAGGAGTGTTCCTCTCTCTCCTCATCCACACCAGCATTTATTATTTGGGAATAATATGAAAATTAAAATTACACTTAGGAGTACACAAACCAGGGTAGCCTCTATGTATCTGAAAAACAGAAAGAGTGAGGTTTTATTGGGGAGAAAAAGGAAGGTTACATGAATTGTTTTGAAAGAAAGTTCATTGGTACAATGTCTTATAGGAGCTGGTGACTTCTGATTGACAAGTGGTAACAGTTACTAGGTAAGATATAATCTTAAAGTTACAGTTAGATGTTGGTGTTTTTTCTATTGAGTATCCAAAAACAGTTCCTGGAACCAGGGACCTGAGTGCCCTTCCCCATGGCCTCTTTACCCCATTTTAGTTAGGTATGAATGACTCCATTTTATGTAATTAACTTTGACATTTCCCCCTTTTGATCAAGATCTTTTTTCCAAAGTATTGCTGATCAACCATTTTTGAAGTTAGGTTTAATTGTTCCTTGGAGCTGGGATAAACCTATGCTGGTCAGTGTGGTCTCACATTTGAGGGGAGTATAGGAGTCTGTGTCTGGGAGCCAGACCACACATGAACAACAAAGAGGCCAGTGTAGGGGAAGCCCCCTTAGAGCAGGTCTGTTCGGAGTTCAACATCAAATTTTATTTTATTGGTCCCATAGGCATTAGTAATTTTCTCACAGCGTTGGGCTAACATCCTGTTGGGAGAGTTAGTTTTATAAGATTAGATAGGCAATAAGAACAGAGCTTAAAGATTATAATATATGAAGAGTAATTAGCAACAATATAATAAATCTAGTCTGAATAATAGTTATAAACCATGAACCTAGTCTTGAGGGTAAGCAACTGAACAGATTGAAAAATTCATATGTACTGGGTGTAACTTGTTGGAGCCAGGTAGCTTGTCTTCCTATTTTGTGTGATTGTGTTTTTACATTGATAAGAGGAATTTATCCTGTACAGCATGTGATATTAGTGATGGAATAGACACCTTTTTGTTTAAATGATAGGTAATCTAGAACAATTTTATTATCTAGTAACTCACGAATAGGTTAATTGGATGGGAGGAACCTAGAAGAATTTGGATCCAGTCTAGTTCACAGTAGATAACAAAAACTCAAAAACAGTGAACAGGCTGCAACCTAATAATGTGTACTATAATTTTTTTCTTTAGAAACACATTTTTTAATAGTTACTCCTAATTTTACAATGATAACTAATATGAAGCTAATTTTTTGTAAAGTAAATTTACCTTCATTACACCTAGCCTGATTATTTATATAAGTTCAGTAAGAGTGCTAATTGACCACATGGGAATCTCAGATTTAAAACCTCTTGAGGCTAGGAAACCAAACCAAGACAGACTTTAGGCTTTGCATGTAATACCTATAGACAATTTAAATATGATATCCCAGTCAAAATCTTGGTAATACAACCATTATTTTTAATTGTGTCCTGTTACAAAGAGAACAGATTTTTATAGAACTTATGCAAACAGCCATATAAAAAAAGAATACTCACAAGTAGTTTTTGAATTTTGGAGGGATTAAGTGTGGAGAAAAAGTAAATATTTCAATTTTTGTTCACAAAAGTATACTTTACCAAATTTCTGTAAGTTATAAATAGCTCAAGAGAAAAAAGTTTAAAAACTAAATCTGGAAAACAAAACATTAAAGAACCAACAAAATTTTAAATAAAGTTCATAATTTTTTTTCATTAGTTCATTTAGTTTTATGTCATTAATTTTTGTTCTGTTTGATCTTGGTTAGCAGTTTTACAAATTCATCAGTATTTTTTTATTAGAGTTTTAGAAAACTCTAGTTTTAGTTTCATTAGAGTTTAGAAATTCTGACCTAGTCCCGTGGTCTGATCTTAAGTCATCAGCAACTTGTATTTAACAGCCAGAGGTTTTTTTTATTTTTATTTATTTTTTGTCTTTTTAAAAAATCTTCATGAAGAAAAAGCAATTTTGGATTGTAGCTGCTTTTAGAGAAGAATCAAAACAATTACTGTGAATGACAAAATCTTAGAATGGTCATGGTTAAAAACTTGATGAGATTTTATTATAACCAGCAATCGACAATGAAATTTGATTATTTTTATTACATGTAACATTTTAACACAATAACCAAAGTCATGACCGATAATATTATGCCAAGAAATATCATGTATATAGGAATTGCATTTAATTTTTGGAACACATTAATAGCACATGCATAAATATAACTTAAAGAATGTCAAAATCACTTATTTTGTCACTCATTTTGACATTCCTTCTCATACAATTTAATAAATCTATTAAGTATAATTAGTTTAAATCTCTCTTTTACAAGGCGCGAGAGGTCAAAATGACTCAATTTGAATTTGATTTTGGGGAATTTTGTCAAAAATATCAAAAGGCTTAAAACAATTAAAATGGGATCACAGGTCGCTGAAATAACAGTCATTCAGTTGACCAGAGTAATAATTAGAAGACTTATAAAAATATATAAAGTTACACAGATATAGAAAGAAACTCTTTTAAGGCTCAGTTTTCCCAGGTAATCAAGGACCTAATAAGGACAGCACAAAGCACAAGAACTTAATCTTGATAAAACACATAATCTGTTACCAAAAGGTAAAGAAAAACTTTTTATTTTTTATTAAGAGCACTCAGTACTCTAATAAACCTTGTTTTAACAGAGAGGATGAACTTTTAGTTTTGTATCAGTGTACTTTTGCTATCAAAGCTCAATTTTTAGAAAAACCTTTAAATGATTTTCTTCTAAGTTTAGCCAATTTGATCACACATAAAGTTCCTTTCATAAGATTCATCTTTCACAAACTTTTTACAGTTTGCTCAGGCTTACTACAACTTGCTTAAACCTTTAGTTTTGTTTTACTTAATTTCTCTCTCTTTCATATTGGAACACCAGTCATTTTACATTTGGATAAAATTTTTATCATATCGTTTTGACCACACAAGATTGTTTTTTATACAAAAATTACTCTCATTCTCTTTTTAACTTTTCTTACCAAAATACATCCTCATAACATTTTGGTATCACTTTTTTTTTTTCTATATTTTTTTGAACATTTTTGTTTGTTTGTTTGTTTTTGAGACAGAGTCTTGCTCTGTTGCCTAGGCTAGAGTGCTGTGGCATCTGGTTAGCTCACAGCAACCTCAAACTCCTGGGCTCAAGCGATCCTTCTGCCTCAGTCTCCCGAGTAGCTGGGACTACAGGCATGCACCACCATGCCCAGCTAATTTTTTCTATATATTTTTAGTTGTCCAGCTAATTTCTTTCTATTTTTAGTAGGGATGGGGTCTCACTCTTGCTCAGGTTGGTCTTGAACTCATGACCTTGAATGATCCTCCTGTCTCGGCCTCCCAGAGTGCTACGATAATTGCGTGAGATTACTTTTTTTTTTAAATACTTGTTCCTTTGTGTCTTGTTTTTATTTTTTCTAAACCCCTATTTTGAAAAAAACCTTTAACCTCTGAATTAGACAAAATTATTTTTTAAGTAAAAACACACTTTTGTCTTTTTAAATAATCTTTTTTCACCAGAAATATACCTTATTATTTTCTTCTACACCTTGTATACAAAATTATATAAATAAAAATTTTAACTCTTAGTAACCTTCTTAGTGAAAACTTAGGAAGAAAGCAATTTTGAACTGCCTTTCACACACCAATATTTTATAAATACACATTTTATAATTTTCGAAACATGTTTTCTCAAAGAACAATTTTTTTCTTTTTTTTGAAACAGTCTCACTCTGTTGCCTGGGCTGGAGTACAGTGGTGCCACCAGAGCTCACTGTGGCCTCAAATTTCTGCATTCGAGAGATCCTCTTGCCTCATCCTCCTCAGTAGCTGGGACCACAGCGTGTGCCACCACACCCAGCTAATTTTTTTATTTTTTGTAAAGATGAGGTGTTTTTCTTTTTTTCTTTTTGAGACAGAGTCTCACTCTGTTGTACCAGGTAGAGAGTGGTGGTATCATCATAGATCATTGAAACCTCAAACTCCTAGGCTCAAGTGATCCTCCTGCCTCAGCCTCCCAAGTAGCTGGGTCTATAGGCATGTGCCACCATGTCCAGCTAATTTTGTCTGTTTTTGTTAGAGACTCTTGCTCTTGCTCAGGTTGGTCTTGAATTCCTTACCTCAAGCAGTCCTGCCACCTCTGCCTCCCAGAGTGCTAGAATTACAGGTGTCAGCCACCACACCCATCCGAGATGGGGTCTTGCTACTGCTGGGCTGCTCTTGAACTCCTAGGCTTAAGCAGTCCTCCTGCCTTGGCCTCCTACAGTGCTAAGATTACAGGCATGAGCCACCATGCCCTGCCCCATAGAACAATTTTTTAGTGTGGAAAGGACATTTTCTAACAAACCAAAAAATATTTTGTCTTTTTATAAAGCTTTAAAAGTCAACAATAAACCTAACTTAGGTTTAGCAATTAATGTTTAAAATTTTAACTATTTGGGTTTCCACCATAACAAAATGAGAATTGCAATAAAGCAAGTCACATGAATTTTTTGGTTTCCCAGTGCATATAACAGTTATGTTTACACAATACTGTAGTTCAATTGTTTAACAATTGTAGATACCTTAATTTAAAAATACTTTATTGCTAAAAATGCTAATAATCATCTGAGCCTTCAGCAAGTTGTAATCTTTTTGCTGGTGGGGAGTCTTGATGTTGTTGGCTGCTGACTGCTCAGAGTGGTGGTTGCTGAAGGTTGGTATGGTTGTGGCAAGTTCTTAAAATAAGACACAATGATGTTTGCTGCATCTGTTGACTCTTTCATGAAAAATTTCTCTGTATCATGTGATGCTGGGTTTTTTTTTTTTTTTTTTTTTTTACTCACATTAGGATCAAAATTGCATGCCAGTTTTATGATCCACTTCATGAATTCGTTAGCAAATGTATATTCTCGACAGGATTGTTTTGTGGTAGTTGCTACAGGAAGTGCACTCTGTATTTACCATGGTTGAATCCTAGTGCACATGTAACATGAGGGTAAGAAATTGTCCTTGAAGGATTTTTCCTTCTCTATTAAAATATAATTTCACAGTAAACCAAAGCAACCACAATGATAGTTTTCTTATGTGATATGCAGATAGCACACTCATTTATTAGGGGTGATATATTTCAGGCTAGATTGAGTAATTTAATGGTTGGTTTGCATAGGCCAAAAATCTTACATTAAGTCATTTATGATAACACATGACTAAGGAAAAATTCTATCAGGAAAAATATATATTTAAATGGTTTAGAGAAAATGAGGTTAAAGGGGACAGAACTATTTTAATTAAAATTTTTATTCTTAATTACTCATACTAAGAACACAAGTCATTCTTTACTTCTAGATGCAATAAATATTAATAGTTATACTTTCATAATATTTGGTCTATGCTGTGGGATATAGGTGCGATGATTTAATTTTCTATTCTTAACATAGTGTATAACACATGGGAGTTGATCAATATTTGTTGATTGATTTCTCATCTGAATCTGCAGGCTAAGCACAGTTTGCCATGTGTCAAAAGACCTTTCATAGCATTAATCACAGACATAGTTACATGCTAAAGGTCATCTTTGTAAAGACCACGATTCTCCCTAGTCTAGCCACTTACTAAGTTCCAAGGGGCTTTTCCCTTGAATTGGGAGTATGAATTTTATCCAGGATCCACCCTTGAAATTTACTGCAGTAGTTTTGGGAAACATGATTGTAGTTTATGAATCTAGGAATACCGAAACTGGGCAAGTCTGTACATTTAGTGTTGTCATGTTAATACTTGAAGATGCGATGGTCACAGAATATATGGAAGAAAAGAAAATTTTTTGAGGTATGATTCAACCTTATTTTTGCATTTTGTTTTATGAACAATTGAAAATCTGAAAATTGGGCTTTGTTCTAAAAATTATAAGGAAAATAATAAATGATAAAAATATGTTAACACCAAAGGAAGGTTAAGTTCCCTAATCACTAATTAAGTTTAATTTTCTGTGCAGATATAATTTGGTTTCCTGAGATTCTGCCCTAGCAAGAAAGAAGTGGAAAATACTGTTGGAAAGAAAACTAAAGCAATAAAAAAGTCAGAACTTATTTTTACATGGTTGTCAGCTCTCTTACCAATATGGACACTTTTCCTCCTGGTGGAGACAATGGACTGACAAATTCCCAGTCTGAGTTTCAAAAAATGTTAATTGATGAAAGGTTACGATGTGAACATCATAAAACGAATTATCAGACTCTGAAAGCTGAACACACAAGGTAAATTATTAATCCTTAAATTTAGAGGTGGGGGGCTTGGTTAAAAAAATTTATTAGAACTGTCTTGGCTGAATGTTTGCTCTGGAACACACAGTATAATTTGTTTTTTTTTTTTTTTTTTTGAGACAGAGTCTCGCTGTGTTGCCCAGGCTAGAGTGAGTGCCGTGGTATCAGCCTAGCTCACAGCAGCCTCAAACTCCTGGGCTCAAGTGGTCCTTCTGCCTCAGCCTCCTGAGTAGCTGGGACTACAGGCATGCGCCACCATGCCCGGCTAATTTTTTCTATATATACTAGTTGGCCAATTAATTTCTTTCTATTAATAGTAGAGACAGGGTCTCGCTCTTGCTCAGGCTGGTTTTGAACTCCTGAGCTCAAGCAATCCACCTGCCTCGGCCTCCCAGAGTGCTAGGATTACAGGCGTGAGCCACTGTGCCCGGCCTAATTTGTTATTTTCTAGTGTATACATATAAAATTTTGTTAATGCAGTAAAATTTTTCCTTTAAAATTAATTTTGTTCAAAATTAAGTATAATATCAAGTGGGTTGTGAATTTATAAAAGTCTTATTTTGAAGGTAGCAAGGCATATAAAATTAAATGTATCCAGGGGGCTAAATGTGTTTTTCCCCCTCAAAGTAAAATTCCATTCAGAAACTACTGTGTTAATAATGAAATGAAACTCTGTAAAGAAAAGGTGTTTATGTGTTTAATGGAATATATGGTATTGATCTTGTTTTTCTGCAGTGTTGGTTGACTTTACATTAAAGTAGTGCAATTAGAAAGCAGAGGAAACACTTAAAATTGAATTCTTCTTTTAAAAAAATCAGGTTGCAAGATGAGTACATAAAGTCACAAAATGAACTTAAACGCCTGTTAAATGAAAAGCAAACTCACCAGGAAAAATTTCAGCTGCTGTTTGAAGAGCTAAAAGAGGAATTATTAGCGAAAACTAAAGACTTAGAAGAAATAAAGGCACAGGTGAGAAAATACGTTTGGGTTAGTATAAAAGTAGTCAGATGTGTAATGGAAGTAGGTAGTTTTGATAAATTTGGGGAATTCTCCCTATATCCTTAATAATTATTTTGTTATATTTCCAGGTGGTATAATTTTCTTTCATATATTTTTGAACATTAGCTACCATGTAGGGTAGCCATGAAACTGTTATTTTATGTAAATTGGTATTAACTATTCTGATTTAAACAGTATTTCGCTATTCGGAATAACTAGAGAAAAGGTGAGTTTGAATTGATAAAAATTTAGAATTAAAGAATATTTTTTAAAAGAAAGATTTAGCAGAACTGCAGGTATGGCTTCTCTGCAGGAAGCCGGGCAGACCCGACTGGTGTTGTGCTCCAATCTGACCCGTCTGGCCTGCTCTGACCTGGCCTGTCTGGGCTCAGCCATGGCTCCCTATGGAAATTGTATGACGTAGAATATTTGGATGATATCTGTCTGAAAAATCTTCAATATTTTTATAGAAGACAAAAATACTATGTATTTGAGAAAGTTCGGGAGGAGAGGGAAAAAACAGCTAAACAGCTGCTTTCCTGATCTGCAACTGGGCTGGGCTGGATACTAAGGTGTCTGTGGACATGAATAGCCAGGAGTCTGTCAGCATTGGAGAGAACTGTGACCCAAATTGTGAGGAAGAGGACAAGGCGACTGGGGACATAGAAAACTATTATGTGGGAGTAGCCAGAGATGTGGAGTAACAGGGAGCCAATGCCTTTGATCCCGTGGAGTGCCAGTTCCCTGCATGACCTACAAGGACTTGGAGGGTGCCCTTAAGGACATGACCAGCTTTAGCCCCTGTCTTAAAGGTATCTCATTCACTTGCTAAACTTATATTCATTAATTTCCACTGGGAAGTCTCAGAGATGTTGGGCAAATACAAGTACAATTCCTGTCAACTGGACTTGAAGCTCAAATTCAGCCTAATTGATCAGTTGAACATGTCCCTAAAGCCTATCCTCCTCAACGCTGTGCAGTGTGTATGGAGTTTGTGTGGAAGGAAGATCCACTCTTTCTGGCCTGTCAGTACCAGTTTTGCCATAGTTGCTGAGAGCAGCACTGCTCAGTACTTGTCAAGGACTGCATGGGAGTCTCCTCTGTGGCTCATGACTGTCTACTATGTACCTCAGAGGACTTTCTGTTTCAGTTGTTTCCCAATGAAGAATTGAGAGACAAGTGTAGAAACTACCTCTTCAGGGACTATTAGGAGAATTATTACCAGCTCCATCTGTGCTCTGGTTATTCAGGTACAGGAATCTAGAGTTCATCAAATGTAGTGTCATTGGGGCAGTGAGGTCTTCTGTTTCAAGTGTCATCAGATGTATCACGTCCTCACAGACTCTACTATAATACAGTCTGGAAATGGCTCATGAAATGTGCGGTTGACTCTCAAACAGCCAACTGCATTGGTGCTCACATTAAAGACTGTCTCAAGTACAATATCTACATTGAGAAGAAGGGAGGCTGTAATTACATGCAATGCTCCAAATGTAAACCTGTCTTCTGCTGGATGTGTCTAGGAAATTGGAAGACTCATGACAGTGAGTACCATGCGTGCAGTCATTGCAAGGAGAATCCTGATGCTGTCAACGAGAGCCAGCAAGCTCAGGGCAGGGAAGTCCTCATAAAGTAATTCTGATTTGAGAGGTGGGAAAATTGAAACAGAAGCTTGCAGCTAGGGGCACAGACATACCAGCAGATTCATGAGAGGATTCAGAAGAGGGTCATGAACAATCTGGGGACATGGATTGATTGGCAGTACCTATGGAACAATACCAAGCTGTTGTCTAAGTGTCAGTATACCCTGCAGTACACTTACTCATTTGCATACTACATGGAGTTTGGACCCAGGAAGAAGCCGTTTGAATACCAGCAGGCTCCTCTGGGGGCTGAGATGGAAAACCTCTCATGGAAAAGTGGAGTGTGCAGACAGCTGGGACTTGGAGTACCAGATGCACATAGCGGAGCAGTGGAGGAGAACCCTGCTGAAGGATTTCTGTAACACTTAAGTTGGGACATGGATGTGCTGGGGTGAGGACGATACGGCTGCAAGGTCTCCCAGCTGCCATACTACATGCTGCAGGCTCTGCCTTTCACAACCCCAGGCGACAGCCAGGGCCCTACTCTGGTAACACCTCTTAGTCTATTTCTGTTTTTTTCCACATCTTTTCACTTTTTGTGTCTACTAGGGTAGAGACCACGTTGAATTGGCCTTTTTTCAGAACTTTTAATTCCTCCTGGATAGTTGTTGGGAGGGAGGGAGAATTTTTTCTGAATGTATGAGATCAGTAGTTCCCAACCTTTTTGGCACCAGGGCTTGGTTTCATGGAACATAATTTTTTTATGGATGACAATTTTTCCGTGGAATGGGGGGGAATGGCAAGTGATGGGGAGCGGCTGTAAATACAGATGAAGCTTTGCTTGCTCCCTCGCCTGCTGCTCACCTCCTGCTGTGCAGCCTGGTTTCTAACAGGCCACCAAAAGGTACTGGTCTGAGGCCTGGGGATTGGGGACCACAGTATTAGATGATTACAACTTATATAATTTTCAAAGTTTGTATAAATTTTTATACAAAGAAAAGGCACACCGTAGGCTGACACAGAGCTTTTTTAAAAAATAAATTGGCATTGTGTTTAAAAAAAAGATTCACTAACTTTTGTATATGTATGGTAACTGAAAATAAGCTAAAAAAATACTGATTGTATGTTTAAGGAGCTTCTTAAAAGAGACTATAAAAACAATGTACACATAATTTATGTGCACATTGTAAGGTAAATGGGTTTCTAAAGCAACAGATGTTGGGTATTGAAGTACTGAACTAGTTTTCTTAGATATTTTTTACACTATTCACTTTTCATTTGCCTGCAAAGTAGAGCAAAGCCAAACTTTGACTACAAACTTACTATTAATATAAATTTCAAATTAATAGGTAATATATGAATGATATTTTCCTGTATAAATTTAATCCCTGAACAGCACCAGGCTGTGTATTTTTGCCTAAGAATGTGCTTAATTCAAATAATAAGGTTTTATTAATACTGAAGTCATAAGTTCATAGACTAAAAAGGCATCTTTCAAGTTATCTAGTCTGGCATATCATCCACCTTTTAGATTTTCTTTGATAGCTGCCTTGGAAGTTTGTAATTCAGTAAATTCTTGAAATCTTCCATTGTTGGGAATACCACTAAACCTGGTTTAGAGCCTCTACTATGCTCACTGTTTTGTTCCTAGGTATGTTTAGGACACTTAAACAAATAAAAACCTCTGAAATGTGAATTGAAGAGGGAAATGTAATTTAAACCTGTAGAATCAGTGGATTAATTTGTTTTGCAAAAATTGAGGGGCCTGTATGAATGGAAGCTTTGGATGTTGAATCTAGGGTATTTGAGGTATTCTTCAGGCATTGCAAATTTAATTACTGTCACTTGACAGTAACATCTAACATGTTTATTTGTACCAACTACATAGAGAAAGTAAGCTTAAGAAGGCTGGAGTGGCTATGTTAATATCAGATAAAATAGACTTATAGACAAACAGCATTAAAGGGAAAATGGACATTTTATGAAGAAGAAAGTGTCAATTCATCATGAAGATAATGACCTTCAACAAATAACTATGTCTGTTTGCCTTAGTTTTCTCATGTGGTAAAGGGATAAAAGTTTCTAACTAATAGGAGTTGTTTTGAGGACTAATGGAATAACATGTACATTTTT
>VSMD01034798.1:0-50175 GCA_008750895.1 Mirza zaza
GAGTTGAGTGATTGTGACAGAAATCATATGGCCCACAAAGCCTAAAATATTTACTCTTTGGCTCTTTTTAAGTTTTTAATTTTTTAAAATTTTTTTGTTTTCCAAATTTTTTTTATTGTGGTAAAATATACATAGTATAAAATATGCTATTTTAACCATTTTTAAGTATACAATTCAGTGGTGTTAATTATATTCACTTATTATATTGTATCACCATCACCACTATTTCCAAAACTTTTCCATTACTTGAAACAGAAATTTTGTACTCATTAAGCAATAACTTCCTGTTCCCTCCTCTCCCCAGCTCCTGGTAACCTCTAATCTATTTTCTGTCTGCATGAATTTACCTATTCTATGTATTTCATCTGAGTTAAATCATACAATATTTATCCATTTGTATCTGGCTTATTTTACTTAGCATAATGTTTTCAAGATTTCTGTTCTAGCATGTATCAGAATGTCACTCCTTTTTATGGCTGAATAGTATTCTATTGTATATTACATTTTTCTTATCCATTTATCTGTTGTTGGGTTGTTTTCACCTTTTGGCTATTGTGAGTCATGCTTCAATGAACGCTGGCATGTAAGTATCTGTTTTGAATCCTTGTTTTCAATACCTCTGGGCATATATCTGGGAGTAGAATTGTGAGATCATTATACACAAACACACACTTCTGTGTTTTAACATTTTTAGGAATTGCCAAACTGTGGCTGTACCATTTTACATTCCCATGTAAATGGTTTCTAATTTTGAAAACAAATTTCCCCACTTAACAATTCTTTTTATAGTTTATTAAATAATTTACGAAAAATTATGTGCCAGGTACTCTCTTATGATCTTTTTTTAAAAAATTTTTGTTTTTCATAAAATCATCATCTTTCTGATTCTCTTCATTTCTACTGATCTCTTATAATCTTGGTCACTGGTAGACCAGGTTTACTGTAAGTGGAAATTAAATGGAGGCAGCTAAGGTTCCACTTAAGGGAGAGCTTTCTAATTGAACAATTAGAAAAAGGAATGGCCTGCCTTGATGTTTTATGTACTCCCCATCTCTTTTTTCAGGTAGAAACTGGATAACCATTGATTGGGGAGGGAGTGTGGGGTTTTAACTAAATTGTTGTTTAGGTCCCTTTCAGCTCATAGACTTTGCTTAGTTGAAATAAAGAAACTGGAAAGGCACCTCATTTCTCACTCCAGAGTCAGAGGATGATAATTAGGATAGGCTATAAAACATTTTTTTGTTGTTGTTAATAATTTTAAAAACTGCCTATGACTATTTTTCAGGCAATGTGCTAGACATGGTTCTTTCAGTAGAGGGAGACAGGCATGTAAGGAATGAAGTGCTGTGGGTACATATGCATACAGTGAGAAGAGAAAGGAGAAAATGATCAATTCTCTGGGAGCTGGGGTTGAGTGGGTAGGGGAATCAGGAAGAGAAAGGAAGTGATGGTTAAGATAGTTTGAAAAAGCAAGTGGGTGTTCACTAGGTAAGCTGGGGAAAAGGTAGTCTGGCATGGCAGCAGGTAGTGAGGAGTCTGACAGCCCTGTATCTGAGGCTTTAGTTACTCTAAAAATTCCTTGGGTAGGGGAAGTAGACTGTGCCCTGTGTGCCGTACCTAAGGAGCCTGGATTTTATTCTGTAGTCAGGGAGAGCCATTGAGGGATTTTGTACAAATGATTAACAAGGTTACATTTCTTTGGTAGCCACTTGGAAGATGGATTATAGGAATGGAGAGACCAGTGGGGAAATTATTGCAATAATTTGAGATGACAATCTTGATCTGTCTCTCTCTATATGGTTAATTGTACTTCTCATTATTCTCCTCTTTAATGTCATCCCTTCTTGTAATGCTGTTCTTTGTATAATTATTCTTATTGCTTCCCCTGTATTAGGGATGTACTTTCCTTTCCATGTGAACTAAAGCCATTCTTTAACACCCCTTATTAAGATGTTTTCTCTAAGCTTATATAACATACATAAAATAGTTGTATTTATTGATTGTCTGCTATGAGCCAAACTAGGCATTAGGTGATATGCAGATACTATCTGATTTAATTCTCAAAACACCCTTCTGAAGGTTTAATAATAATTGTTCTGTATAACAGATGAGATTCACAAAGGGTGAATAATTTACCCAGGTTTATTTAGCTTTTAGGTGGCATATGAACCAGAACACTCTGTCTTTAAAGCCCAAATTTTTTTCCACTGTATCACACTGTCTTCTGTTTGCAAATTTACATAAATTAGATCTTATTTACATAGTGTTAATTGCTTCTTGTGTCTTTCTGCTTTGCTAAATTGAAGGTTTTGGTTGGATTTTTTTTTTTGAGGCAGGGTCTCCCTCAATTGCCCAGACTGGAGTGCAGTCGTGGGCAATCATAGCTAACTGCAGCCTTGAACTTCAGGGCTCAAGTCTTCTTGCCCCAGCCTCTTGAGTAGCTTGGATTATGGGCATGGGCTACTATGCCCAGCTGATTGAAAATTTTGATGTCAGGAACAATGTTGTGTCATTTGTATCCTATCAGGTCATAGCACAGTATATATAGTATATTTCCTGAGCATTTTGACTAATGCTTGCTAATGACTAAAATGTCAGTGGGCTATTTCTCATAATTTTTGCAGATTTCCTTACAACATGCATTATACCTTCTACATCATGGAATGCTTGAGGATGCCAACAGAAATCTGAGTCAGGCAGAGACATGGAGATACGGTGAAAAGTCATCTTCCCAGGAAGTGTTAATCAACCTTGTTCAGGCCTATAAAGGACTTTTGCAGTATTATAATTGGTCTGCAAAGAAGAAGGAATTGTCAAAGTTTGGTGAGTAAACCTTCTTGTGGATGAGACTAAAGGGCAGAGGGATTTTTTTTTTTTTAAAGAGATAGGGTCTTGCTGTGTTGCCTGGGCTGGACTTAGAACTCTTGAGTTGAAGTCATCCATCCCACCTCAGCCTCCAAGTAGGTAGAACTACAGGCTACTGTACCTGGCATGGGCAGAGGGATCTTAAGGAGCAATCTAGTAATTCCCCCACTACATCTATTTCAGAGAGCAGGCATTTTATTGATTTAATTCTTGATCATCCTTTATAATATTTTCTGATATATCAAAACTTTTCAGTCATAAATTAAAGTCATTGCTTTTTAAAATTTGATTTTGTCAAGGATAAACACAACGGGACATAAGTCAGCTGTGAAAACAGATTTTATTCAGTAACTACTGATAGTAGAGGAAAGAACTAAGCTCCATTCTGATTTGCACAGAAGTAACCTGGTTTTTAAAGAGACAGTTATATGGGGCGTCTTGAGCAGAGTCAGAGAAGTGAAAAATTAAAAAAGCAGAAGGGAGGGTTGGTTCATGTGAAACCTATCTGCGTTTACTAACTGGTGCTTATGGAAGTTAGGTGCCTACTCTCCCACAGAGATTGGGAGACAGAGCCCTGTCTTCAAGTGTTGTCTGGAACCAACGGTAAATTCTTTGGGCAGCCTTGAGTTTTCTCAGGCAGGCACTTTAAGGGGGCTTAGGGTCATTCTAGAGGTGTGGCCTTGAGCTGCTGGAAACTACATTAATGTTTGTTCAAGCCTTTATAGGCCAAGGTCAAGGCCTTGTCTAGAAGAGGGCTCAGAGGAGTCTGCCTGGGGTTTAGTTAAGGAGAGAATCTTAGTCAATTTCCAAGAAAGACTGTAGATTTTCTCTAATGGTCATTATTGCCTATGGTCTTCCTGTGTGTTTAAAATGGAGTTTGTCTTACCATGTTGTTTCTTAGAATAATATGTTTAAAGAATAGAGCAAGATAAAATCATTTCATTTTTATACAAAGGTTGTAATTTTCTTGATTTACTGACCATACCGAAAATTGAACATTCAGTTCTCAAACTGAGTTCCCCTTTCTTAACCTTCAGTAGTGGTGTTGTCCTCTCCTCTGCCTAGATTTGCATTCTTTAGAGCTGTATGATTCTCTGCACTGTTCTTTGCCTTGTATAGTTTTTCTCCATAGCCTTTCTAGGATTAATCTCTTTCTGTTTCCACATCCTCCATCTAAATCTTAGTCCTGGTATTTATCAACTCGTATGTGGTAAGCAGTATTTAGTATATTTCCTGAGCATTTAGTATATTTCCTGAGCATTATCCTCATGTGATAACTGGTATTTCCTTGGTCTCTGGGCACGTAGGTTCACTAATCTTAATTCCCCTCCCTCTTCTCTCAAGATACTTCTGAAGTGCTATCTTCATCATGATAATCTTGAGGTCTTTGTGCAGTCTCATCGAGAATGCCCTCTGCCCTTTGAGACACATTAGACCCTGCCTCAACCTCTCATTCTTACACCTTCACTCTACTATATAAGCTGTATAGTCAGCCTGTATCATTTGGTTCTTCATCTCTTTTTAATTGTTCTAAGTTTTTCATGTGTATTTTATGTGTATCTTCTCATCTAGACCAATCAATCTTTTGATGTCACGGATTTGTCCTCTATTTCTTTTGTTAGCCTTGTCATGATTTCTGTTGTAATATTTCTTTTTTTAAAAAAAGCTTACTGATATTAATTAGGTGAGTTTTAAAGTCAATATTTACTTTTCTTCTTTCACTGGTTAAGTAGAAGTCAAGCAAATATTTGATGATTCAAGCAGTTGAAACAGCATTTATACTGTCATTCCCATGCATAGATAATACAGTACTTTTCTTCAACTCAAAGTTCTGTAGCAATAAGAGATGAAGATGGGATAATATGTAGAGCTCCTTAGATGATCTTTAACCCCAGATGTCTGTTTAATGAGAAAAAAGCTTAGGACTAGTTCTATATAATGTAGCTTGTAAGAACTTAACATGTGAACTTGTGCTCAGAGTCAGCTTCAGATTTTTTCCTTGCTGCAGTGCCTCTGCCTTGGTTGTGTTTGATGCACTGTGACCAGGAACTGCCCATAGTAAATTCACACCCAGTTTGTACTTAGGGATCTGCCTTTTTTTTTCTTAAAAAATGTTTTTTCCATATTATTTTTCTATTTACTTATCACCTCATTTCTAAGCCCATGTTGATGTATATTTACTTGATCCATTGAGAAAAGAATACCAATGCCTCTTTCTGTTGTGCTTCTATTAGCTGTTGTTTTTGGAAGAGTAACTTTCCATATAAACCTTTAAGATTGTGAAATAGAACATATACAGAAAAATTATATAAAACACATGAGTGATATAATAGATAAATTTAAAGTGAACATCCATGTAGCCACCACCCAGATTAAGGATCACAACATATTGTCACCCTAATCTAAAAGTTCTTCACATACACCTTCCTGATCACACTTCCTGTCCTGTCTGAAGAAAATCACTGCATTGACTTCTATCTTAATCAGCCCCTTGCTTTTCTTTATACTCTTTCCATTCATGTATGCATCCATAATGTAATTTAGTTTTGCTTATATCTGAATGTTATATTTAGATTCATTCTATATATATATTCTTGTGGGCCTTGCATATTTTGTTCAACATTGGTTTTAAAATACATACATATTGTTGAATGTAGCTCTAGTTTATTCACTTTTGCCATTATAAAACATTTGATTATATAATATTCATGTTTTTCCTTCTTTTATTGATGGTCATTTAGGTTATTTTAGTTTTGAGCTATTATTAAGTAATGCTGCTTTGAAATTAAGCCCTGTAAATTTCTGTATCCTGGTGCACATGAGCATGTGTTTCCAGGAGAATTGTTGTCATAGAGTGTGTGTATTTTCAACTTAGCATATAATATGCTAAACTCTTTCTAAAGATGTTACTAATTTATACTCTACTGGCAATCTGATTAGAGTTTTCTTTTGTCTCTTCCCCCTAACATTTGTTATGATCAGAGTTTTCACATCAGCCAATTTGTTGAGTGTAGTGGTCTCTCATGTTTTTTTTAACAGCTTTATTGAGAACTGAGATATAATTCACATACTATACAATTCACCCACTTAAAATGTCCAATTCAGTGATTTTTAGTATATTCACAGAGTTGTGCAACCATCACCAAAATTAGTTTTACAATACTTTCATCACCCTACAAAGAAATTCTATACTTTCCATTTCTCCCCAATCCCTCCAGTCCTGGGCAACCAATAATCTACTTTCTCTCTCTAGATGTTTGTCTGTTCTGGATATTTCATATAAATGGAATCATACAATATGTATGTGGTCTTTTGTGAATGGCTTCTTTGACTTAGCATAATGTAGCACGTAATAGTACTTTATTCCTTTTTATTATTGAATAATATTCCATTATATAGATATGCCACCTTTTGTGTTTGCATTCATCATTGATGGACAATTCAGTTGTTTCTACTATTTGGCTCTTTTAAATAACATTGCTGTGTACATTCATGTACAAGTTTTTGCATGGACATTTGTTTTTATTTCTCTCAGAATAAAGAGTAAAATTGCTGGGTCATACAACTCTTATCTTTTTCATTTTTAAGACCCACTGGACTGTTTTCCAAGCAACTGTACCATTTTATATTACCACTGTGATTACTGTAGCTTTGTAGTAACTTTTGAAGTATACTGTACATCTTCCAACTTTGTTTTTCTTTTTAAAGCTTCTTTGTTCTTCCTTGGTCCTTTAAATCTTCACATGAATTATATTAATAGAATCAGCTTGTCAGTTTATGCAAAAAGGTCATCTGAGATTTGATAGGACTTACATATATCTGTAGATCAATTTAACAATAGTAAGTCTTCCAACCCATGAACATGGACTATATTTCCATTTACTTAGGTCTTTTTAAGTTTCTTTCACCAATATAACTTTTATACCTAAGTATTTTAATGTTTTTTGATGCTTTTGCAAATGGCATTGTTTTCCTAATTTTATTTTCTAATTGTTCATTGTAAGTGTATAAACATAAAACTGATTATTGTGTATTGATCTTGGAGTCTGCAACCTTGATGGACCCATTTATTAGTTTTAATAAGTTTTTAGTGGATTCTTAGGATTTTCTATGTACAAGATCATGTCATCTGCAAATAGAAATAGTTTTACTTCTTCCTTTCCAATCTGGATGTCTTTTATGTTATATTCTGGCTTAATTCTCCTGGCTAGAACCTCCAGTATAATTAAAAGAAGTAGTGAGAAAGGACTCCCCTGTCTTGTTCCTGATTTTAGGGATAAAGCATGCAGTCTTTTATCATTAAGTTTGATGTTAGCCATGGGTTTTTCATAGATACCCTTTATCAGATTGAGAAAGTTCCTTCTGTTCCTAGATTGTCAAGTGTTTTTATCATGATGGATTGCTGAATATTTTTTGTTTTAATACTGCCAGTTTTACCAGGGTTTTGAATGTTTTAAAATGCTTTTTCTGCATCTGTTGTGATGATCATGTGATTGTTGTCATTTATTCTGTCGATTTGGTTTAGATCAATAGATCTTTATTATTTGCATTAATTGATTTGCAAATGTTAAGCCAAACTTGCATTCCTGGAATAGATCTCACTTGGGTATGGTGTGTAATCCTTTTTGTATGTTGCTGGACTTAGTTTCCTAGTATTTTTTTTTTTTTTTAAGATTTTTGCATCTATATTTATAAGAGACACTAATCTATAGTTTCTTGTGTTTTCTTTGTCGGGTTTTGGTATCAGGGTAATACTGGTCTCATAGAATAAGTTTGGAAATGTTCCTTTCTGTCCTTTTTGGGGGGAAGAATTGATGAAGAATTAGTATTGTTCTTTAAATGTTTCTTAGAATTCACCACTGCAGCTATCAGAACCTGGCCTTATGGGTAGTTTTTTGATTACTAATTTAATAGACATCCTCAATATTGAATGACTTTTAAAAATCTTCTATCTTGGAAGATAAGGAGGATTATGCTTATGGCACTGCAACCCGAAGTATGGTCAACCGCAGCTGGAAGACATCTGTCAATCTTGGTGCATTGATTAAAATTCCTGGAGTTTGGGACCCTTTTGTGAAGAGTTATATAGAGGTAAGTAGAATTTTTTATGAAATTTATTAGTGGAATGTCTTTTTTTGGTTTGAATAATTTCTGTTTATTTTACTAGTATACTGTAAATGATACTCTGTTTATTTTAAGCAATAGGTAACCCATCATGGTCAAATATCTATAAAATAAATAGCAGTATAGTTGTGAATGTTACCTCTATCTTTTTTTGAGCTTAAAAGAAAAACAGGAACATCTTTTATGATTTCATGGGATATAGAAAGAAAGAAAACAAAAATCTAAAAGTAGGTTACAATATACAGGATGAAGAATAATGCCTTTTAGGAAGTTCATAAGAATGTTTTGTCATCCCAGAGTCATTGTAAAAGGACTGCAGGCCTAGGCACTGGGCACTAGGAATAAATCTTTAAAATAATTTGCTTTTTGAAAGTTAATGAGTGCTAAAGTGATAATTGTATTGTCTGAAGATAAGCCCCAAAACCATATTCCAGTGAATATGGGAATTCTTGTGTGAGTATGGAAACAAAATGAAAGTAACTATAACTAGTATACACTTCTTTTGCGTCTGAAAGTGTGTAGGGCACTGAGGTTAGTTGTATCCCGTTGCTAGTCATTGGTGTACTCTGCTTTGAGACTCTTATTTCTTGTAGGAAAAGTTCTTATGTTGAAGTTACTGCATTTTTCAGTAACAAAATATCATAAGGAAAAAATGGGAACCCATGCAAGCCTTTGTTGGAAGTGATTGCGTTCCATTGATGTTATATACCGGTGAAAGCAAAAACTAGCATTTATTGTTCCGTATGCAGAACTGTTTGTCAGTTTTGTGATTTTTTTCCCCCATCTGTAAAGTTAAGCTGATCTTCTGTAGAGCTATCTTACACAATTTAGCTAAGATATAATCATTTATTTTATATAGATGCTGGAATTCTATGGGGATCAAGATGCAGCCCGAGAGGTACTCACCAATTATGCGTATGATGAAAAGTTCCCATCAAATCCAAACGCTCATATCTACTTATATAACTTTCTAAAGAGAAAGAAGGCACCAAGAGCAAAACTGCTAAGTGTGCTTAAGGTATAGAATTTTTATTTCAGTGTTTGAATAGAGGTGGGGATCTACATTAAAACGTTCTTATGTCATTGCTTTCCAACTTTAATATTATAGCATGCATAGAAAATTACAATATATGCACAGTAAACTGGGATAAACAGAGAAAGTTGTCTCTAGCTGCAGTCTCCAGGCAGGCACCCTCTATACCTCACTCCACTGCTCAAGTGAGACTGAGGAGAGATGGTCAGTATTTTAGAGACCCTTTGCCAACGTGGTTGGAAAATTCTGCATTGATATTTGTGAAAATTGATTTTATTGAAATTTAATTTTCAGACTGTAAGACACTTATTTTAAGTGTACATTTGTATGCTTTTTAACAAACATGTACATCCATGAACCACAATGATAATCAAGATATAGAACATTTCTATCACTCCCCCCCACCTAAAAGTCCTTCATTTCCCTTTGCAGCGAATCGGCCCACATACCCCTAACCCTAGGCAATCACTAATCTGCTTTTTGTCATTATAGATTAATTTTTACCTCTTCTAGAATTTCATATAAGTGGAATCTTATAGTGTGTACTCTTTCTAATCTGGGTGCTTTTGCTTAGCATGATGTATTCGAGATTCATTCCTGCTGTTGTATCAATAATTTGTTCCTTATTACTGTTGAGTAGTATTCCATTTTTATACATTTACTTCTTGATGGACATCTGGGTTATTTTTACTTTTTGGCTATTATGAATGATGCAGCTATGAATATTCACATGCAAGTCTTTGAGTACACATCATATTTTCATTTTTCTTGGGTAGCTACCTAAGAGTAGAATTGCTACCTAAGAGTAGTAAGGAAAGTATATGTTTAACTTCTTAATAAACTGCCCAACTATTTTCTGAAGTGACTGTACCATTGACATTCATATCATTATGTGAAAATTCAGTTTCTCCACATCCTCTCCAATGCTTGGTATTATAGCTCTTTTGAATTATATATAGCCGTTCTAGTGGGTGTCTAGTGGTATCTCATGTGGCCTTAATTTGCATTTCCCTAATGACTAATGATGTTGAGCATGTTTTAATATATCTGTTGGCCAGTCCTATTTCTTCTTTTGTCAGGTGTCTTTCAAATATTTTGTGTATTTGAGGGGGAGGTTTTTTGTCTTACTGATTTGGAAGTTTTTATATAATCTGGATACAAGTCCTTTGTTAAGTATATGGATTGTGAACATTTTCTGTCAGAATGTGCCTTGCCTTTTTGTTTTTGTAACAGTGTCTTTCAAAGAGCAGATCCTTATAATTTTAATGAAGTTCAATTTATGCATTTTTTTTCTTTTATGGTTAGTGCTTTTTGTGTGAGAAATCTTTGCCAATTCAAAGATAATAAAGATTCTCTTCTATGGTTTTTTGTTTGCTTGTTTTGTTTTTTTTTTTTGAGACAGGGTCTCACTCTGTTGCCTAGACTGCAATGCAGCGAGTGGTATGATCATGGCTCACTGCAGCCTTGAACGCATAGGCTCAAGCAGTCCTCCTGCCTCAGCCTCCCAAGTAGCTAGGACTACAGCTACAGCTGCACACCACCATGCTTGACTAATTTTTCTCATTTTTTGTAGCAATAGGGTTGTCCAAGCTGGTCTTAAACTCCTGGCCTCAAGCACTCTTCCTGCCTCAGCCTCCCCAAAGTGCTGGGATTACAGGCATGAGCCACCACACCCAGCCTTCTTCTGATTTTTTTCTAGATGTGCTATATAGTTTTATGTTTAGATCTATGATAGATTTTTAGCTATTTTGTGTGTGTGTGTGTGTGTGTGTGTACTGTGAGGGAAGGGTAAAGGTTTATTTTCTTCTGTGATTGTTCCAGCACTATTTATTGAAAAGACTGTCCTTTCCTCATTGAATTACATTGGTAACTTTGTTGAAAATCAATTGGGTGCATATGGAGTCTTTTTTTTTTTTTTTTTTGAGACTGAGTCTCACTTTGTTGCCTGGGCTAGAGGGCTGTGGCCTCAGCCTAGCTCACAGCAACCTCCAACTCCTGGGCTCAAGCAATCCTTCTGCCTCTGCCTCCCAAGTAGCTTGGGCCTATAGGCATGCGCCAGCATGCCCGGCTAAATTTTTCTATATATTTTTAGGTGTCCAAGTAATTTCTTTCTATTTTTAGTAGAGACGGGGTCTCGCTCTTGCTCAGGCTGGTCTCGAACTCCTGAGCTCAAACGATCCACCTGCCTCGGCCTCCCAGAGTTGCTAGGATTACAGGCGTGAGCTACCACGCCTGGCCTTTCCATCTTTACCAATGCTGTTAGTGTAGCTTTATAGTAAGTCTTAGAACCATATCATGAAAATCATACAAATTTGTTCTTTTTCAAAATTGTTTTTTGCTTTCTAGGTTCTTGGACTTTCTATATACATTTTAAAATCAACTTGTCTGTTGCTATAAAAAAAATCTCACTGAGATTTTGAGTCTGTAGCTCAGTTCTGAGAGAATTGACATCTAAACAATATTCAGGTTTCCAAAGTATGAACATGGTATGTCTCTCCATTCATTTATGGCTTTAATTTCTCTCTGAAATGTTTTGTAGTTTTCAGTGTATGTATTTTGTGAAATTTGTCACTAACCATCACTGCTATTCCCAGAGCTTTTTCATTATCCCAAGCAGAAACTCCTCACTGTGCTCTCCCTGCAGTCCCTGGAAACCTGTAATTTCCATCTCTGTGAATTTGACTATTCTAGGTACATCATTTAAGTGGAATCCTACATTTGTCCTTTTGTGTCTTCCTAGTTTCACTTAGCATAACACTTTTAAGATTCATGCATGTTGCAGCATACATCAGAATGTCCATCCTTTTTAAGGCCGAATAATATTCTATTGTATGTACATATGACATATTGCTTATCCATTCATCTGTTGATAGACATTTGGGTTGTGTCCAGTGTTTTGGCTATTATTAATATAAGTAATGCAACTGTGAAGATTAGTGTGCAAATATTTGAGTCCCTGCTTTTCAATTCTTTTGGTTGTATGTGGAGTGGAATTGTTGGATCATATGGTAATTCTTTGTTTAACTTTTTGGGGGACCATTAAACTATTTTCCACAGCAGCTACACTATTTTACATTCTCAACAGCAATTCCACATCCTCACCAGCACTTGCTACCCCTGCCTCCACGCCCCCTCCCTCCTTTTATTTTTGATAATAGCTATCCTGATGGGTGTGAAGTGGTATCCTATCTCATTGTGGTTTTGATTTACATTTCCCTAATGGCTAGTGATGCTGTGCATCTTTTCATGTGCTTATTGGCCATCTGCTTATCTTCTTTGAAGAAATATCTATTTAAGTCCTTTGTTCTTTTTTGAATTGGGTTGTTTGATTTTTGTTGTTAAATTGTAGTTCTTTATATACTTTGTGGTCAGTTTTAAATCATGATATTTTAGAGGTGAAAGGAAAAGAAAGGTCCATTTCAGTCTCAAAAAATGACTGAGAAAAGTTCTTATCTATCAGTCTTCTTTTAAAAGGCCAGTTATCTCTATACTTACATGTTCATCAGAATTGACATTACCAAACCTTCAGATGTGGAAACTACATTTTATAAATTTTCCAACAGGCTTTGTTTTGCTAAACATAATAGTTTTAAAGTTTCTATTTTTATTTTACTCTTCAAGATTTACTCATTTATAAGACAAAATATTAATGATAGTTACAAGACTGTGTCTTCACTCAGGTTGCCAATCACTAATGGGTTTTTAAAAGATTTTGTAAATGTTACAGAAAATATCTGCGTTGAACATGTAATTTCTTATTTATATTCAAGACACGATGGATTTAGAGAAATTCTGTTTTTCCTTATGAAAAATACAGTATTTGGAATTAAGAACTTGATAGATAGGTTTAATACCAGATTGAACATAGCAGAAGAGAGGATTAATGAACTGCCTAGAAATTATCAGACTAAAGTACAGAGAGCAAAAAGGATGGAAAGTGCAGAAAAGAGTATATAGGGAACTTGGTGAAAGGGTCTGACATACTTATAATTGGAGTCATAGGGAGAGGACAGAGAGAACAGGGCAAAAGCAGACACATTTTTTAAAAATTCTAATATTTGAAGAGTGTAATGGTTTAAGAGCTTAATGGCTAGAGTGTTGGTAATGATTTGTTCCTTGATTTGGTTGCTGGTTACGTGAGTGTGTTGAACTTTGTGAAAATCGATTGAATGTCACACTTATGATTTCTATATATTTCTAGTACATGTGTTACATTTCATTAAAAAGTTTTTTAATAGTCTAAGTGAATTGAGCCATACACAGAATTCTATATATTATGAGACAAATGTGACTTTCATAGGAACCCAGTTGAATAATATTCTCTAATACTGGTATATTGATCATGACTGATTTTTTAAAAAACTATAAAGAGAAAGTTTAAAAATTTACTTTTAATTTTATTGGAAATTATTTCAGTATAAAGTCAGAGTACCTCAGGAAGCCTACAGAATGAATTCATTTCTAATATCAAATGTGTTGCAATGAAAAATATAGATTTACTTTAAATCCTGCTTTTTGAATATTCATAAAAATAGTCCTTCTTTTTTTTTGAGACAGAGTCTCATTCTGTTGCCTGGGCTAGAGTGCCTTGGTATCAGCCTAACTCACAGCAACCTCAAACTCCTGGGCTCAAGTGATCCTTCTGCCTCAGCCTCCCAAGTAGCTGGGACTACAGGCATGCGCCACCATGCCTGGCTAATTTGTTCTATATATATTTAGTTGTCCAGCTAATTTCTTTCTATTTTTAGGAGAGGTGGGGGTCTCACTCTTTCTCAGGCTCGTCTTGAACTCATGACCTTGAGCGATCCTCCCACCTCGGCCTCCCAGAGTGCTACATAATGCCTCATGCATTATAGGCATGAGCCACCACACCCAGCCTTACTCTTTTTTTTTTTTTTTTAATACCTAAATTTATTTATTTATTTATTTTTATTTTAGCAGATTATGGGGGTACAAATGTTAAGGTTACATATATTGCCCATGCCCCCCTCCCCCCTCGAGTAAGAGCTTCAAGCGTGTCCATCCCCCAAATGTTGCACATCTTACTCGTTCGGTTCTGTATACCCATCCCCTCCTCCCTGCTCCCACCCTCCTGACACTGGATAAATGTTACTCCTATATGTCCACTTAGGTGTTGATCCATTAATACCAATTTGCTGGTGAGTACATGTGGTGCTGGTTTTTCCATTCTTGAGATACTTTACTTAGTAGAATGGGCTCCAGCTCTATCCAGGGATATACAAGAGGTGCTATATCGCCATTGTTTCCTAAAGCTGAGTAGTACTCAATGGTATACATATACCACATTTTATTAATCCACTCATGAATTGATGGGCACTTGGGTTGTTTCCACAGCTTTGCAATGTGAATTATGCTGCTATACACATTCGAGTGCAGGTGTCTTTTTCATAAAGTGACTTTGGATCTTTTGGGTAAATGCCCAGTAGTGGAATTGCTGGATCAAATGGTAGATCTGTCGCTTTGAGGTATCTCCATATTGCTTTCCACAGAGGTTGAACTAGTTTGCAGTCCCACAAGCAGTGTAGGAGTGTTCCTCTCTCTCCATATCCACGCCACCATTTATTGTTTGGGGACTTTTTGATAAAGGCCATTCTCACTGGAGTTAAGTGATACCTCATTGTGGTTTTGATTTGCATTTCTCTGATGATTAGAGATGTTGAACATTTTTTCATATGTTTGTTGGCCATTATTCTGTCTTCTTTTGAGAAGTTTCTATTCAGGTCCTTTGCCCATTTTTGATAGGGTTGTTTGATTTTTTCTTGCTGATTTTCCTGAGTTCTAAATTCTAGTTATCAGCCCTTTATCAGATGTGTAGCTTGCGAAAATATTCTCCCATTCTGTGGGTTGTCTGTTTGTTCTTTTGACAGTTTCTTTGGCTGTGCAGATGCTTTTTATTTTATTTTATTTTATTTTATTTTATTTTATTTTATTTATTTATTTATTTTTTTGAGACAGAGTCTCACTTTATTGCCCAGGCTAGAGTGAGTGCCGTGGCCGTCAGCCTAGCTCACAGCAACCTCAAACTCCTGGGCTCAAGCAATCCTGCTGCCTCAGCCTCCCAAGTAGCTGGGACTACAGCCATGTGCCACCATGCCCGGCTAATTTTTTTCTATATATATATTAGTTGGCCAATTAATTTCTTTCTATTTATAGTAGAGATGGGGTCTCGCTCTTGCTCAGGCTGGTCTCGAACTCCTGAGCTCAAATGATCCGCCCACCTCGGCCTCCCAGAGAGCTAGGATTACAGGCTTGAGCCACCGCGCCCGGCCTGCAGATGCTTTTTAATTTGATCAGGTCCCATTTGTTTATTTTTGTTGCTGTTGTGATTGCCTTTGGGGTCTTCTTCATAAATTCTTTGCTTCGGCCAATGTCTAAAAGGGTATTTCCAACATTTTCCTCTAGAATTTTAATAGTTTCATACCTAAGGTTCAAGTCTGTTACCCAGCGTGAGTTGATTTTTGTGAGAGGTGAAAGGTGTGGGTCTTGTTTCAGTCTTCTACATGTGGCTATCCAGTTGTCCCAGCACCATTTATTGAATAAGGATTCTTTTCCCCAGTGTATGTTTTTGTCTGCTTTGTCGAAGATTAGTTGGCTATATGAGGATGGTTTTATATTTGGGTTCTCTGTTCTGTTCCTGTTCTTGTGCCAGTAAAAAGCTGTTTTAATTACTATAGCCTTGTAGTATAGTTTGAAGTCTGGTAGATTGATACCTCCTATTTTGTTTTTATTGCCTAGGATTGATTTTGCTATACGGGGGTCTTCTCTAGTTCCATACGAAGTGTAAAATTATTTTTTCTATATCTGTGAAAAATGAAGGTATTTTGATAGGGATTGCATTGACTCTGTAGGTCACTTTGGGTAGTATAGACATTTTAACAATGTTGATTCTGCTGACCAATGTGCGTGGTATATTCTTCCATCTGTTTACGTCCTCTGCTATTTCCTTCTTCAGTGTTTCATAGTTCTCCCTGTAGAGGTCTTTTACCTCCTTAGTTAAATATATTCTAAGGTACTTCATTTTTTTTATTGCTATTTTGAAGGGAATTCAGTCTTTGATTTGGTTCTCAATTTTACTGTTGTTGGCGTATATGAATGCCTCTGATTTCTGTGTATTGATTTTGTATCCTGAGACTTTACCAAATTTATTTATCAATTCAAGGAGTCTCTTGGTTGAATCCTTGTGGTTTTCTAGGTATAATATCATGTCATCAGCAAAGAGTGAGGGTTTGATCTCTTCTGCTCCCATTTGGACGCCCTTAATTCCGCTCTCTTGTCTGATTGCTGTAGCGAGGACTTCCAGCACTATGTTGAACAGAAGTGGAGATAGTGGGCAACCTTGTCTTGTTCCTGTTCTAAGTGGGAATGCTTTCAATTTTTCCCCATTCAGTATGACATTGGCTGTGGGTTTGTCGTATATGGCTTGTATCTTTTTTACGTAAGCCTCATCTATGCCTATTTTATTAAGCATTCTTATCATAAAAGAGTGTTGAATTTTGTCAAATGCTTTCTCTGCATCTGTTGAGAGGATCACATCGTCTTTGTTTTTGCTTCTGTTTATATGGTGAATTACATTTATAGATTTGCGTATGTTGAACCATCCCTGCATCCCTGGGATGAAGCCCACTTGGTTGTGATGAATTATTTTCTTGACAAGCACCTGGATTCAATTGGCTATGATTTTGTTGAGATTTTTTGCATCTATATTCATAAGAGATATTGGTCTGTAGTTTTCTTTTTTTGTTGCATCCTTTCCTGGTTTTGGTATCAGGTTATGTTCACTTCATAAAATATGTTGGGGAGGATTCCATCCTTCTAGATGTTGTGGAATAATTTCTGCAGGATAGGCACCAGTTCTTCTTTGTAAGTGTGGTAAAATTGGGTGTGAAACCATCTGATCCAGGACTTTCCTTTTTAGGAAGGTTTTTTATTGCTGTTTCAATTCCAGTACTTGATATTGGTCTGTTCAAGAATTCTATTTCTTCCTGGTTGAGCCTAGGGAGGCTGTGTGTTTCTAAGAAATTGTCCATTTCCTCCACATTTTCCAGTTTGTGTGCATAGAGGTTTTTGTAGTATTCATAAATTGTATCTTGTATCTCCGTGGCATCAGTTGTAATTTCTCCTTTATTTTTCCTGATTGAGCTTATTAGAGATTTTTCTTTTCTGCTTTTCGTTAGTCTAGCCAATGGTGTGTCAATTTTGTTTGTTTTTTCAAAGAAACAACTTTCTGTTTTATTAATCTTTGGTATAGTTTCCCTGTTGTCAATTTTGTTTAGTTCTGATTTGATCTTAATGATTTCACTTCTTCTGCTGGGTTTGGGGTTGGTCTGTTCTTCTTTTTCCAGCTCTTTGAGACGATTCATTAGGTTGTGTATTTGTGATCTTTTCAACTGTTGGATATAGGCATTTATGGAAATAAACTTTCCTCTCAGGACGGCTTTAGCTGTGGCCCACAGGTTTTGGTAACTTGTGTCACTTTTGTTATTTAGTTCAAAGAATTTTTTGATTTCCATCTTGATTTCCTCTTTTATGAAGTGATCATTCAGCAGAAGGTTGTTTAGTTTCCATGACTTTGTGTAGAAATGAGAATTCCTGTTATGGTTGATTTCTACATTTATTTCATTGTGGTCTGAAAAGATACATGGTATAATTTCTATTTTTTAAAATTATTTGAGACGTGCTTTGTGTCCTAGGATATGGTCAATCTTAGAGAATGACCCATGAGCTAATGAGAAGAACATATATTCAGTGGTTTTGGGGTAGAATGTCCTATAAATGTCAGTCAGGCCCATTTGTTTTAGAGTTCTGTTTAAGTCCATTATTTCTTTGTTGATTTTCTGTTTGGAGGATCTGTCCTGTGTTGTCAGTGGGTGTTAAAGTCTCTGACTATTATGGTATTGTTGTTTATCCATTTGTTTATATCAAGTAGAGTTTAATTTGTGAATCTGGGTACACCAAGGTTGGGTGCATATATATTTAGAATTGTTATGTCTTCTTGTTGAACTGTGCCCTTCACCATTATATAGTGACCTTCTTTGTCTTTTATTACTTTTGTTGATTTAAAAACTAAGTTATCTGTAATCAGCACCGCCACGCCAGCTTTCTTTTGGCTGAAATATTGTTTGCTTGAAATATTGTTCTCCACCCCTTTACCTTTAGTCTATATGCATCCTTGCAGGGTAGATGTGTTTCCTGAAGGCAGCAGATACTTGTGTTTTTTTATCCATTTGGCCAGCCTATGTCTCTTGAGTGGGTAGTTCAAGCCATTCACGTTTATTGAGATAACTGATAGGTGGGGAAGATTTCTGTTCATTATGTTGGGTTGAACTTTGTTGCTTTGTTTTCTCTCTTGAGCCATTGTGGTATCTGGGCTTTGATCTTTAGCTTTGAGTAGATTTACATTCATGAGTGTTTATTGTGCTGATCCATGGGTAGCACTGTTTTGAGTACTTCTTGAAGGGCTGGTCTTGTCTTGGTGAATTCTCTCAGTCTTTGCTTATCTGAGAATGTCTTGATTTCTCCTTCATATACAAAACTTAGTTTTGCAGGGAATAAGATTCTAGGCTGGGCATTGTTCTGTTTCAGAAGAGTGAGAATGGGGCCCCATTCTCTCCTTGCTTGTAAAGTCTCAGTAGAGAAGTCTGGTGTTATTCAGATTGGCTTTCCTTTGTATGTTACTTGCTTCTTACACCTTACAGCTCTTAGAAGGGCCTCTTTAGTTGATATTTTGGTCAGTCTGATGACTGCATGTCGTGATGTCTTCCTGTTTGCATTGAATATCCTAGGGGTCCTCTGAGCTTCTTGAACTTATATATCGAGATTTTTAGCAAGGCCTGGGAAATTTTCCTCTATTATATCTTCAAATAGCTTGTCCAACCCTTGAGTGTTTTCTTCTTCCCCTTCTAGAACCCTATGGCCCTCACATTAGGTTTTTTCACATAATTCCACATCTCTTGTAGGCCTTGCTCTTTTCTCTTGTTTCTTTGCTCTATCTCTGTGACTGATTTATTTAATTGGAAGATGTTATCTTCAATCTCTGAGATTCTTTCTTCTGTTTGATCTACCGTGTTCTTGAGGCTTTCCACTGAATTTTGTAGTTCCCTGAATTGATTCTTCATTTCCAGGAGTTCGGTTAAACTTTTCTTCATTGTATCGATTTTTTTGTTCGAATTTTTCGTTCGAACAAAAAAATTCATTGTATCGAATTTTTGTTCCAGGTCCTGGAGTCTTTTTGTGTTTTCTTTGTGTTGGTTATCGAGTTGCTCTTGCAGGTTGTTGAATTTTCTTATGATCCACATTCCAAATTCCTCTTCTGTCATTTTGGTTGCCTGATTTTGGTTGGTGTCCATTTCTAAGTGGCTGGTGGTCCTTTTTGGGGGTGTGGTTTCCGTTTGGTTCTTCATATTTCCTGATTTCTTCCCATCTCAATTAGTTGTTGCTTCTTTCCTTTAGGTTTTCGTTTGGGTATTCACACACCTTGTTTAGTTTCTGAGCCGGTAGGTGGTGTCTGTGGGTGAGATTCGACCACTCCCTGTATGATGAGTCAGTAGGTGCTGTGAAGAGAGTGTGCAGGGTGTCTTCCCTGTCAGTAGATGGCGCTTGCTTGGAGGAACAGGCTATGCTGTTGTTTTTGTGTCCTGTAACCAGCTTTTGTTCCTATAGAGAGGCACTCTAGTGTGTCAGGTGGTGGGTGGGTCCCTGGGACTTCCAGGTGTGTCCTTTTCTCCCCCTCCATGAGGGCTGGTCTGGAAGTGAGTCTGGGCGGAGCTGGGTTGGGTCAGCCTGCCCTCAGGCACCGCCAATACTGTTAGCAGGGGTCAAAGTTCTCTTCTCTGCTTCTAGGAAAAGCTGTCAGGGAGGGGCTGGGATGGCCCCCCTCAGTCAGAAAGTCTACTGTGTGGGGGAGGGGCTGTCTGAGACCCGCAGTCTGGAGCGGCCCTCACTTGTTTCCACCCTCCCCAACTCCGAGGCTACTCCTGGGCCTCCCAGACCTCACGCCACCAGGCCTCCCCTGGCTGTGATGCCGGCTGGGAGGTTCCCTGTGCAGGAACGCCACCTGGGCTGGGTGCACGGCCTCCCTTTGGGAGGAGGGTTGCCCTCTAGAACGCTGATCTGTCCCTGAAGGCACACACACCTCAGTAGGCTGTTCACGTATATCCCTTCTGTGCCCCGGGCAATGCGAGACCTGGGTGCACAGGATCTGGTCTGCAGGTCTGACCTCTGGGCCCCGGAGTTCAATCCCTATCCCTACCAGGGAGAGGAGTGCCGGTCCCAATTCACCCGCGGGGAGCCCAAGCTGGGTGGATGTCTCTCAGCCTCAGGGTCTGCCCCGTTCTCCTGGGATCACCAGGCCACCAGCACCTGGGAGGGCTGGTGGGTATGTAGTTCACCGTCTGAGTTCCCCTCAGTCAGCTGTAGGGCCCCAAAAGGGAAGGTCCCATTCCCTGGAGGTGCCTCCGGCTGGTGGCTATATTGTCTCTCTGGGCAGCCGCAGATAGGGCCGGGGGAGGGGAGAATGAGGCAGTATGGCGCCTGCCGCTCGGCTCTGGTCTGTGCTCACGGAGGTGCCCACGGGAGTTGGGAGCCTGGTACCACGTCTGCTACAGGCTTACCGCTCACTGGTGGTGGCCGTCTCTGGTCTGGTGTCCACAGGTCTCTCCAACTGCTGGGGACCCCACCAGGAATCCCAGATGCAAGGGAAGGGAAAGTTAACCACTTCACCTACGCTTGCCGGTGGTCTCCATTCAACTCGGGAGGTCTCAGCTTCCAGATCTCCGCCGCAACCTCCTCCCGTGGAGTCTCCCGTGGTCTCAGATACCCCTCCTTCCAACCCTAGTCCGATGTATGCTCGTCTGCCTGCTTCCTTCTTCTGATTTCTCCTAGAATCTGTCATTTCTGCAGAGACACTCTGTCGGGCGATGTTTCTCGACCGCCATCTTGATTAATCCCTCCAGCCTTATTCTTAAGAAAATAATAAAAAATAATAAAATAATAAGAAAAAAGAAAAACCTGTAAATATTTTATTGCATAAAAAGGTTGTTAAAATATTTATTCAAATACTCTTAGTATACCGTGTTCCTGAGCACAGTCCATAAAATCACCTCGCCTGCATTTTTGAGTTTTTTGTTTTATATAAGATTCTGTGAGGCTGGGTGCAGTGGCTCACGCCTGTAATCCTAGCACTCTGGGAGGCTGAGGCGAGAGGATTGCATGGGCTCATGAGTTCGAGACCAACCTGAGCAAGAGCGAGACCCCATCTCTACTATAAATAGAAAGAAATTAGCCAAACAACTAAAAATAGAAAAAAGTTAGCTGGGCATGGTGGCACGTGCCTGTAGTCCCAGCTACTCTGGTGGCTGAGGCAAGAGGATCGCTTGAGCCAGGAGATTGAGGTTGCTGTGAGCTAGGCTGACACCACGGTACTCCATCCTAGGCAACACAGTTGTTTTGACTCTGTCTCAAAAAAAAAAAAAAATGAAAAATCATTCTGTGATATTTTTCTGATAAGTGAATAATATATTTTATGTGATACTGTTTTTTTTTCTTTATTATCTTTTTTTCTCTGTACCGGCTTCTGAAAAAGATTGCTTTAGGTTTTTAAGCATGGTAAACAGTATAGATGTATATTTGGAGCAAATGAAAAGTCCCCATCTATTTCTCCCTATTTTCCTGACTATCTTGTTATTAGGTATTATTAGGGATTTTTTTTTAAATAGCCTTCTAGAGAAAGCTTTTCTATACCTAGAATGAAACTGGATAAAAAGCAAAGCATTTTTAAATACTTAATTCATTTACTGAAAGCATATTAGACAATAAGAACTTTATTTGAAAGTAAACTGAAATTTGAGAAATGCTTTTTATAAGTGTGTAAAAATAACAAGACTGTTCTTTCTTCCAGATTTTGTATCGGATTGTACCATCTCATAAATTGATGTTGGAATTTCATACATTACTTAGAAAATCAGGTAAATAATTTTCGTTTTATACTTCTTTATGTAGACAAGCTGTAGATTAGGAGTCAGCAAACTATGGCCCAGGGACCAAATTTCCCTTTGCCTGTTTTTATAAATAAACTTCTATTGGAGCCCATTTATTTCTGTATTGTCTGTGGCTACTTTTTTTTTTTTTTGAGACAGAGTCTCACTCTGTTGCCTGGGCTAGAGTACCGTGGCGTCAGCCTAGCTCACAGCAACCTCAAACTCCTGGGCTCAAGCAAGCCTTCTGCCTCAGCCTCCTAAGTAGCTGGGACTATAGGCACGCGCCACCATGCCCGGCTAATTTTTTCTATATATATATATTAATTGGCCAATTAATTTCTTTCTATTTTTAGTAGAGATGGGATCTCACTCAGGCTGATTTCGAATCCTGACCTTGAGCAATCCTCCCGCCTCGGCCTCCCAGAGAGCTAGGATTATACGCGTGAGCCACTGCGCCCGGCCTGTCTATGGCTACTTTTGCACTATAATGACAAAGCTATGTTGTTGTGATAGAGACTTTATGTCTTGCAAAGCTTAAAATAATTACTATCTGCCCCTTTGCAGAAAAAGTTTGCTGACTTCTATTATAGAATCTCAGGCAATAGTAAAAGTAAAATGGCTTCAATTTATATATAATTCACCTGATTTTAATTCCTTTTGATCTTCAGCTCAGTGTAGAAAAGAACATACTTCTCCATTGAAGGAAATCAACTGGGATTAAGTGCAATTGGTCCTAAGACTGCCTAGGTTTCTCTCCTAATAGAAAATAACTTATATAAAATGCCCAAATAGAGGCAGGTACTTTAATGTTCTCAGTAGTAGATAAGTAGAGTATAACCCATGTAGGGATGAGGCTCATCACTGTGACCTCATTAGCATGGACTAAATTATTAATTTCTTCATATTCATCTCAGGAGTGTGAACATCATGAATTTTTTAAACTGTTACCCAAACCATAAGGCCTGTGATTCAATAATATTTTATCAACTCTGTGTGTGTGTGTGTGTGTGTGTGTGTGTTTAGCTTTGTACACTTTAATACCTCATGTAAACTCGAACTTTTATGACCACTGCAGAAAAAGGAGAACACCATAAACTGGCATTGGAGGTGGTGTTTGGAGTTTTAGATTTTGCTGGATGTACTAAGAACATAACTGCTTGGACGTATTTGTCAAAATATCTGAGACAGACCTTAATGGGGTAAGAAACGTAGAGTATTTGTTGCTGGATCATCATAAAAAATATTTCCTAATATTTTAGCTAATATCTGTCAATTTTCAAATAAAGTTCTTTGTTTATATTTTTAGGTTTCTTGAATTGTATCTTCAGGTGTTTTCTTCTAAGTACGTTTTCTTCTGAACCAAGGAAATACAAAATCATAAGGATAACTGACTTCCAAAAATTCTATCAAGATTTTCTTTTTCTTTTATTTATTTATTTTTTGAGACAGAGTCTCACTTTGTTGCCTAGGCCAGAGTGAGTGCCATGGTGTCAGCCTAGCTCACAGCAACCTCAAACTCCTGGGCTCAAGCAATCCTCCTGCCTCAGCCTCCCAAGTAGCTGGGACTGTAGGCATGTGCCACCATGCCCGGCTAATTTTTTGTATATATTTTTAGTTGGTCAATTAATTTCTTTCTATCTTTAGTAGAGACAGGGTCTCGCTCAGGCTGGTTTTGAACTCCTGACCTTGAGCGATCCACCCGCCTCGGCCTCCCAGAGTGCTAGGATTACAGGTGTGAGCCACCGCGCCTGGCCTTCTATCAAGATTGTGCTGTCAAAATAAGTATTGTACCTTAGCACTGCATTGCTAGGGAATAAGTGTGTGTTTCCAAATTGGAAATAACTATTGGAAGGGATCACTCCCACTCTTTGCTAAGGACTCTCACATGGGAAGCAGCTTTCCTTTAGCTATTTTCAATCATTTTCAGTGGGTGTTTTTAGGACCTCACAAGAGCATCATAGATTATTCATTCAACAAATATTTATTAAGTCTATTGTGTTCTAGATATCTAAAACTATACCTCTGGTTATAATATTAGTGTCACATTTTTTTTTTTTTGAGACAGAGTTTCACTTTATTGCCCAGGCCAGAGTGAGTGCCATGGCGTCAGCCTAGCTCACAGCAACCTCAAACTCCTGGGCTCAAGCAATCCTGCTGCCTCAGCCTCCCAAGTAGCTGGGACTACAGGCATGTGCCACCATGCCTGGCTAATTTTTTCTATGTATATTTTAGTTGGCCAATTAATTTCTTTCTGTTTATAGTAGAGATGGGGTCTCGCTCTTGCTCAGGCTGGTCTCGAACTCCTGAGCTCAAACGATCCGCCCACCTCGGCCTCCCAAAGAGCTAGGATTTACAGGCTTGAGCCACCGCGCCCGGCCTAGTGTCACATTTTGAGTGAAAGAAAAGGAGTTGCTCTTGTTATTTTTACTCTGTGTGAGAAGAAAGGAGATCACAACATTAAGTTTATTTATTTATTATATCTATGTTAACTGGTAGGAAGTTTAGCATCAGTTGGAACTTTTTTTAAGCCTCACATCATCTTGACCTTGGAGATGAAACAGTGCTGCTGATGAAATGTTTTTGGTGTGCTATGTTTACACACTCACTATAAACCACTTTGCAAGTCTCAAGCACTGGATAAAACTCTATTAGACCTCGCAGTTCTTGAAGGCAGAGAGGTTCATGTTTTGAGCTTCTAAAGTTCTACTGTCGGAGGGACAGAGGTGCTAAGCAAGCATTTGCTCAAATGAATTGTAGAGATTGAATGGACATCATGAGAACCATAGTCAATATTGTATTATGTATTGGAAATTTACTAAGAGTAGACTTTAGGTGCTCCTATCACACACACAAAAAGCAAGTTATGTGTATATCAAAATATGTTGTATATTTTAAACATAATAAAAAAAAATTATTGACAAACACATAACATTGCCTGGGATCAATTGGCAAACCTGTGTGTCATGTATTTGTATAATAATGGCATCTTAATTTGGATAATAATCCTTGGTAACATATAATTTTAAGTAAGGTTTTAAAGTAACTTTTAAGTAATAATAATGGATAACATTTATTGAACATTTACTATATGCTCCATACACCATGCAAAGAGCTTTCTATGAGACCTGCTGTACAACCCTACTGGACCAGTTGAATTCTAGTACCAGTGCTGTGAGATAGGTGCCATTAATGTCCTCAGGGAAACCGAAGCTCACAGCGGTTAAACAGCTTGCCCAGGATTACATTAATAGTAAATGGAAGATCTGAGATTTGAATCCAGGATTCTCCCTTCAGAGTCTATCCTATTAAACAGTGTGCTACACATACTGTTGGCTGTTTAGTTAAATGGAAAAGGGGACACGGAGATCAAAAAGAACAAAAAAGGATTTGTTTTCATGCTATTGCCAGTTATGTGTTATACCTTGGCCATACTCAAAATTTGGTTTGGAAACGTCTTCCTTATCATCTGTCCATAGACTCTACTTAAGTTCAAATTCTGACAGTATAGATTTGTCCCTATCATTGACCTTCCCTCTGGACATTTTTCTTTTCCAGAAACCACCTTGTGTGGGTTCAAGAACAGTGGAACTCCAGGAAAAACTGGTGGCCAAGCTTTCACTTCAGTTACTATTGGGCAAAAAGGGATTGGAAGGATGATACAGCTTTGGCTTGTGAGAAAGCTTTCGTAGCTGGAATACTGTTAGGAAAAGGTACACGTTTTTGTTTTCTTTTTATCTAGACATAGCTTTTGGCTGATTTTGAAATTACAAAGTATGACCATTTATCCTAGAGGTTCACCTAGCATGGTGCCCAAGGATATTAGATGCTTGAGAAATAACTACTGAATGGAAGAATAAATCCTGAGTTGGGAGCAGGTGATGTGCTTGTAAGAAATCCCCATTGATTAGAAACAGTGATTTCATCTTATTGATTGTGATTGATTTTCATGTTCTGACTTGAGTGTTAGGGGGTATTAAAATACATGACCCAGACTGTTCTCATGATAAATGATGTTGCTTTATAGAAAGTTTACTGAGAGAGATAATATACTTTATTAAAAGCACAAAAATATTTATTGACTTCATATTATATTTATGTATCTATTCCTATAGGGATAAAACATTTTCTCCCCTTAAGAGAAAGAATATCGTCCATTAGCATGTGAAAAACCCTCTTAAAAGAAAAAAGATGTTGATCTTTATGAAATATTATTATTTTGGATGATAAAACTCTTACCTGCTTTATACCACTGAAATATGAAAAGATGGCCAGTGCTGAAATGAAATTACCACAACATATGTCCAGAAGTGAAGAAAGCAAACCTTACAGTGACGACTAGTAAGCAGTCTGTTGCTATGGAGTTGAAGCTGTCCAAAAGAGATTGTTCAGTTCACTTTTGGATATAGTTTGTATTATTTTGGAATTAGTATTCTCAGTGAATTAATCTTAATAACTATAGTTATCAACTAAATGTTGGTTTTGTGGAAGGACAGGGATTAATAAGCAAGAAAGTAGTTTAAAACTACTCTCTAATATACTCATGACAAGGAATAGAAATGTGATTTGGATTGTCATTTTCTACTACTTTATGAGTAGAGAGGTATCTAGTACAGATATCTAGAGCTATCTTTGAGCAGAGTCAGAAGGCCTGAGTTAGTTTTCCACTTCTCTCTCACTCACCGTGGAACTTAGGTCAAGCAGTTAACCTTTGGGAGCCTTCTCTGTGAATGGGCATTGTAACAACTGTCTTTATTTGCTTACAGGATTGTTGTAACATCATGTGAACATTGCATCAGAGTGCTTTACAAATTCCAAAGTACTCTACAAATATCAGGCATCAGTTATGCCTGAAATAGCCACATCTTTTCTTCTATTGGGCTGTTGGAGTGTGATTGAGTCAGTCTATTTGGGAGTTAAGCTGGTTATTCTTATTCTGGTTATAGTCATTACATCATAGGATTCAAATTCTAGTGATGATCTTCCTATGCCTTGTGCTTAGAGTAGTGTATGGTGGCTGTCTTTCTTCCCAACCCTCTGCTAAAAGCAAGCCATGCTCATTTCTCCTTGGAGGGGCCTTTCCTCCTCGGAATTCAGGCTACTTGGTTGCCCTATGACTTCAGCTCTCTGGTGGATTTAAGAAGAGTTAATATTTATAGTTTATTCAGCTTTTGCTATATGTTAGAGTAGGAACAAAGTTCTTTCTGACTTTCTATATAGGTAGAGGCAAAAATCTGTATACAAAGTGTTTTGTTTTTACTAATATGGTATGATATGTTTGGAAACACAAATTATTTTAGTAACACCACAGATACCACTGCTTCATAGCTAATAGAATATTAGCAATTGAACTGGGCATGGTGGCACATGCCTGTAGTCCCAACTACTCAGCAGGTTGAGGCAGAAGGATCCCTTGAGCCTAGGAGTTCGAGGCCATCCTGAGCAACAAGTGAGACCCTGTCTCAAAAAAAGAAACAAACCTAAAAAAAAAAAAAAAGTAGCAATTCTGACATACTATTTTCAGGGGTAATAAAATGGTTACTATAGGTACATTATATATCCTAGCAATTTCCCAGAGAAGATGAATATATACAAACTGAGGGTAAAATGAATGAATTTGATTTTTCATGTATGATTTATGGAATTATTCATTTAACAAATGTTAAAAAAACTCTTATAATGTCAAGTTTACATTTTTCTTATAGAAATTTGGTTCATTTCTCTGAAGTATTTGACAAATGGTCCTCTTTGCATTGTAAGACTGTGAAGAGCAGGTAGAACTTCTTCTAATGAGCATGAGGCACCTTTGTCAGAGCTATGTGATCTCCATCCACTCCTCCCTAGATGGCCAGAATGAATAGATAATGTCTGATCTTTTCTAACTTATAATTTGTTTCTCCTAAACTTTGACACCAAGATACTCCACAGAAAACCTTTTCATTGTTATAAATACAACTTTGGCTAATTTACAAACTAATATGGAGAGGGAAGCTATAATGATGCACTTTTGGAGAGTGCTCATTTAATATATGAATATTTATAATATATAATATGCATATTGCCGTAACAAGGATTTGGGGAGAAGGGTAGGAAACCAGCTAAAGTTTATGCCTTAATTATGATGGATCAGAAACATCTCTATTTATAGGAAATAATACATTTCATTGGTGACTGCTCTTAGAATATGCCTAGGACATATTGGTATAGATAATGCAAATAGGTCTATTTTCATAATCACTAGTAGGCCAGAGTTGAAGCAAAATTTTAAAAATATAGAAATATTCTTGAAAAATTCTATAAGTGTTAAAGCTTTTTATTTTGTTTTATTTTTTAGGTTGTAGATATTTTCGGTATATTTCAAAACAAGATCATGAAGTCTTAAGGAAGAAAATTAAGCGGATGAAGAAATCAGTAAAAAAATACAGTATTGTAAATCCAGGACTCTGATATGACTCTTAGTTATTTCCCAGTGGTAGCTACAGAGGAGCAGCTCAATATTTAGTTATTGAATGTATTTATGTAATGTTTCAAGAAGGTAGTTTATATGACCTCAAAACAGTTATTTTTGTATTTTTTTTTTTTTTTTTTTTGAGACAGAGTCTCACTTTATTGCCCAGGCTAGAGTGAGTGCCGTGGCGTCAGCCTAGCTCACAGCAACCTCAAACTCCTGGGCTCAAGCAATCCTGCTGCCTCAGCCTCCCAAGTAGCTGGGACTACAGGCATGTGCCACCATGCCCGGCTAATTTTTTCTATATATATTAGTTGGCCAATTAATTTCTTTCTATTTATAGTAGAGATGGGGTCTCGCTCTTGCTCAGGCTGGTCTCGAACTCCTGAGCTCAAACGATCCGCCCACCTCGGCCTCCCAGAGAGCTAGGATTACAGGCGTGAGCCACCGCGCCCGGCCTATTTTTGTATATTTTTATATATTTTTTACTATCAGTTATAGCTAAGGAAACAGTTTCACTGCCTTTGCTCTTTATAAATATGTTTTCTTTTTTGTAATGTTAAGTATAACATTTATTAAGGAAAAATTCCTCAAATGAAAAAATATTTGTTTAATTAGGGAGTATAGCTCTACAGCAGTTACTGTTTGAAGATAATTTGTTTCTCACTATTGTATAAGAAAATATAACTTGTGGTTTTGTGAAATGAATTTATGTTGTTTTAGATTTTATTAAATAATTGATCCATGTTAGGTATACCACCATGAAGAAATATGTTGGTGATGTGTTCTGTGGAAGAGTTTTGAAAAGAGAAGGATTTAGAAAAGACTCCACTTTCTCTTTTGGTTTAAAGACAGGGCAGTCTGGGGCTAAGGTGACTTTCTGCTAGAGAGAGACCTTTGATTCTAGAGGATGAATTGGGTCAGAGAGGTGGAGAGGGCCGGCTGCTTTCAGTTGGCAGCAGCTTAACTTTAAAGGGCTCTAGGCTTTCTTGTTGCCTGGCACAGCAGTCTGAGACATGCTTTAGAACTCATATGTCCCCTCTTTTTTCTCTTGGCTACTAGGATGCAGCAGTAGGCAGCTGGACAGTGAGGAAGCTCTGCCAATGAAATAATGTCCCCAAGATGTATAGGAAGCCCAATGGGAAGGCTTGGCCAAAAGCCAGCAACTTTCCTGGAGCATGAAGTGAGCTTTGTAATATGTTGTGACAGTGGTAGAGTACATGCTGCTTCAGGAATCTCTAGCTGTTGCACATTTAGTTCAGATAACTAGTAAGTTTCAAGAAGGTTCACCAACTCCAGAGCAAGTCTAATATTTAGGTGGCAAACTATGTATTTTTCCCATTGGCTTATATTCCTACTAATATTAAACCATCTGCAAGAAAATTGGGGGACAAATTGTGTTTTGTCACTAACTTATATTTCAGTATTATTTTATACTTAGTAAGAAAACTCTATCAACAAAGAAGAACCTAACCTTATAATGTGCATATGAAACAAGTAGGTGCTCCACAGAACCAAAGTAAACTGAGTTAAAGTTACCACATGGGAACTTAACTTCTGGGAGTTGATGATTGGATTGTATAGTTCTGTATAAGATCAACACTACAGGAATGAAATTCCCAGGTGACGTGGGCAAAATCTCAATGCAGAAGCCAAGATCAATCAGGGCACCTACTCCCTGAAAACTTTTATCAAGAGCTATAAAATAGGATTTATGAGTTATCATGATCTCTAGGAGACTGGAGGTGAGAATAAAAGAGAAATGAGTAGTTATGGTTCTTGGTTTCCACACAAAGCTTAGCTTAGATGTTCGTATCTAATTGTTCAGTAAGACGAGTGCGATTCAGCACCTGTGAAACTTTTTTAGGTCCACTGAAGTTAAAGCCAGTTCCATGAATAATAGTAATAGCTAAAATTTATCAAGCACTTTTGGTTTTGCATTTCATCATATCACCACCACAATCCTATGAATTCTCTCCATTTTACCAAGAAAGAAAGTGGAGTCTTTGGAGATGAAGTAACTTGGCAAGATCACAGCTCATAGGTGTTGGCACCAGGACCCTAACCCAATCAGTGTGTGAAGATCACACTCTCAGGTACTGCCTGTACTGCTCCCTGTTTGGTCCTTGATTACTGTTAATACATGCAGAGGGCTGAGCTAGCTAGTGTGAGAAACGAAGTAGCCAATGTAAGAAGCTGTGTTTGCCTGCCCCTGACTCATTTTGCCACGCAGCTCTGTGGAAAGATGCCTTGAAAACCACACAGGATGGAGCATACAACCCCCTGCATGTCTTTCCTGAGTCACTACATTTCTTAAAAGATAAATGACCCTAGTCTTTGCCTTTTCCTGCGCATAAGATAATGTCTACAGAGTTAGTGATTATGCTTCTGTGGTTTATAACCAGATGTATTATTACACCCAAACCTTAATGTGGTTCCGCATTACTGTAACTTCTAAGCAAGTGCGATGTGATTTTGCACATACCGAACCCCCACCACCTGTATATAAGCAGTGGCAGAAATTCTGTGCTAGAGCAGTCTGGCAGACTCTCTGTGAGGGCCTTGGTCTATAGTCCTCAGTAAGACTTCTGAATAAATCTAATTCTTTAAACGCTTGACTTTTTTCTTTAGTAGGGCATGTGTAACCCAGAGGCTGCTGGCTCAAGCAAACCTATCTTCACTCTCCCAGGCTTGGGAGGCTCCCCACACTGTGTCCTCACCAGCTCCCATATAGCCTCTTATCAAATCACTGCATCATTTAGTTATCTTTGCACTTCTGTCTTTCCCACTAGTGTGTTGCCTAGGCTTAATCATCTTTACATCACCAATACTTAGAATTTCTAGCTTATTAAATCATCATTGAGTTGAATTGAAAGAGAATTTACAAAAGTTATGGACCAAGTGTGCCTATCCCATAGGAATATCTTGGCACACTTATGCCAAGAGTAGGGCCTCAGGAGAGTTTGAATCATGGGTTTATCATTTGGTGGTTCTTTGACTTTCTGCGCAAGTTACTTAAGCTCTCTTAGCTTCTTCATTTGTACAGTGGAGACAATGGGATTTATCTCACAGGATTGTTATGACGAATAAAAGAATAATGCATGCATGGGATGATAATTAATGCTTAATAAATTCTAATTACAGGTTGAGCATCCCTAATCTGAAAATCTGAAATCTAAAATGCTCCAAAATTCAAAATTTTTTGAGCAACAACATGATGCTCAAAGGAAATACTGATTGGAGCATTTCAGACTTTCAAATTAGGGATGCTCAACTGGTTAAGTATACTCCAAAATATGAAAGAATCCCAAATCCAAAACACTTCTGGTCCCAAGCATTTGGGATAAGGGATATTCAACGTGTACTAAGTAACCATCCATCATTACTACTTTAAGACACTTTAAATAACAGAAACAAAGAGAATTTAAAGTCTTGTTCTCTTCTGAAAACCTCTGAATATACATATTTACATACGTTTAAGATGTATATCTTGGTATTTTGATATACAGATATATTGTGAAAGACTACCACAATCAAACTAATATATCCATCACCTCTATATAATTACCATTGTGTGTGTCTGTCTTCTTAACAAATTGTAAGTATACAGTACTACACTATTATTAATATCATTATCATGCTGTACATTAGATCTCCACAAATTATTCATCAGTATAACTGAAACTTTGTATCATTTGACGAACAATCCTCCATTTCCCCCTTCCCCCAGCCGTTGGCAACCACCCTCTAACTCCACTTCTATGGATATGACTTTTAGATTTCACATATAAATGAGATCATGCAATACTTCTCTTTCTGTGTCTTGTTTATTTTGCTCAGCATAGTATCCTCCAGGTTCATCCACATTTTTGCAAATGGCAGGATTTCCTCCTTTTTTATTCCATAGTGTATTTTTATATACCACATTTTCTTTATCCATTCATCCATCAAAGGACATTTAGGTTGTTTTCATATTTTGGCTGTTATTGGTGGTAGTGCAGTGAACATAGGAGTGCAGATATCTCCTCTCAATCCTGATGTCATTTACTTTGGATTATACCCAGATATTTCTATTTTAAAGTATTTTAGGGGAATATCTATACTGTTTTCCACAATTTCCATTCCCATCAGCAGTGTACAAGGGCTCCCTTTTCTCCACATCCTCACCAACACCTGTCTTTTTTGATACTCTCCATCCTAACATCAGGTATCAGGTGATAGCTCATTGTAGTTTTGATTTGCATTTCCTTCATGACTATAGGTGTTGAGTACCTTTTCATGGACCTGTTAGCCATTTGAATTTTTTCTTTTGAGGAGTTGTCTATTTAGGTCCTTTGCCCATTTTCTTAAGTTGGGTTATTTATATTTTTGGTATTTGAGTTGTATGAATTCTTTATATATTTTGATATTAACCGCTTATTGGGCTAATTATATGGTATATGAATTACATCTCAATAAAGTAGTTACATTCCTCCACCTTCTCCCCCAAAAGAAAAGATAAGTAAGTTCAATGGAGTCAGAAAGGCCCGGGTTCAAATTCCAGCATGGCTGAAGCATCCCAGCTATCTAAGCCTCACCTTTATTCTATAAAATGGGATGATCTGAGAAAGGCAGATGTAAAGTGCTTACCATGGGTTCTGGAATATGGTTTTTCTCAATAAATGGTAACATTATTTTAACATTTAAAGAAAAGGAAAAGAAACAAAAAGTAAAAGCCAGGTAGGTGTACCCCTTTGAACCCAGTTATTCACCCATATTTATAGCACAAGGGCTTTTTCTGCCGGATTGAATTAGAATATTTATATATTAAATATTCCGGGCTGGGTACAGTGGCTCATGCCTGTAATCACAGCACTTTGGGAGGCCAAGGCAGTAGGATCACTTGAGGCCAGAAGTTCAAGACCAGCCTGGGCAATATAGCAAGACCGCCCCCTACAAAATATAAAAAAATTAGCCAGGTGTGGTGGTGTACCCCTGTAGTCCCAACTTGGGAGGCTGAGGCAGGAGGATTGCTTGAGCTCAGGAGTTTGAGGCTGCAGTGAACTATGATCATGCCACTGCATTCCAGCCTGGGCGACAGAGAATGACCCTGTCTTTTTTTTTTTTTTTTTTCCTAGTGATTAAAACCTATTTGTTCTGTAGAACCAAAGAGAAAACTTCAAGAAAATGTTAAAACAAATTTTTTTCAGGCTGAAGAAACCATTTAATCCATTTTTGAAATAGCTAACACAATGTTTTTTCTTATAAAGATCAAAAAATACATATATATAAAATATATACATATATATAAATATATATAAAAATACACATGTGTATATATATATATATATAAAGAACTAGCACAGAGCCAGGCATGTGACAACACAACACATTAAATCCTTTCTCTGGCTACTAAAAACATAAAAGCAAGTAAGGTGGGGGTGTTAACCAAATCTTTTGGTCCAAGGAACAAAATTTCTTTAAAAATTTTTTTAAATGTTGGGCCAGACCCAGTGGCTCACGCCTGTAATCCTAGCACTCTGGGAGGCCAAGGCAGGTGGATCACTCAAGGTCAGGAGTTTGGAGACCAGCCTGAGCAAGAGCCAGACCCCGTCTCTACTAAAAATAGAAATTATCTGGACAACTAAAAATATATATACAGAAAAAACTAGCTGGGCATGGTGGTGCATGCCTGTAGTCCCAGCCATTCAGGAGGCTGAGGCAGCAGGATTGCTTGAGCCCAGGAGTTTGAGGTTGCTGTGAGCTAGGATGATGCCATGGCACTCTAGCTCAGACAACACAGCCAGACTCTGTCTCAAAAAAAAAAAAAAAAAAAGAAAAAATTTTGTTTAAATGTCAAGACCTGCCAGAGTAAAATATTAGACAGAATATCATCATCAGGTGCTGGGAGTATTACCATTAGAAGCAATTGATTTGAATTTATTTGAACAGCTGCTCTCATAAAATCTACATGATCCACAGTTCATCAAAACTACCTCAATCCCCAACCAAGGGTAATGTCTCACATAGCTGTCCTAGTCTGGAAAGTAACTTGTTACACACAGAATGTGCCGTTCCAGTGACAGTGCAGATTACAGCAAGAGTTCTCCCCTGCTTGGATTAATGGTAATTGATTTCTAAAATATATCAGAGCTTTGGAAGGTTGAAATACACAAATCTTCATCACTCAGGCCTCCTTGCTTGCATAGGAAACCACCAAATGGTAAGAGCATTTATCACGAATAGACACATCAGGCCTCACAGGTGCTGGACAGAAATCACAAATGCTTGTTCCACGTGATATCTTCCATTAACCTGAAGCCTTTGGTTTATTGTGTTTAGCAAACCACTCATCACTTTTATCTGCTGCCATTGCATCATGTAACAATTTGCTTCCCTCTGGATCCATCTTAGAAAGTTCTTGAAATGCTTCGTCCCCAACAAAGCAAATTTCATGTCCATCTGGGTCAGCCAGAATGACCACTTGCACCGTTGCTTTCCCTGGGGTATCCAGGGTCACCAGAGGAGTCAGAATCTTCTGGTTCTCCCTTTTCATCAAGTCTTCCAAGCCTGTCAACTCCTTTTGGGGGCAAGAAAAGGCAATTCTTCCAAATGCTGCTGCATGATCAACTACATCCTTGATGCCTGTAGCTCCAGTTTACACTGGTTATCAGCATAGCCCAGCAAAGCCCTTTGCTTCTTTTCATCTTTTTCATAAATTTTCATTCCCAGTAGATTAGACCAGTAGTTCAAGGACTTCTGAAGATCAGACACTGTTAGAGTTACCTTTAATACAGGATCTTATTGGGGTAGATTGCGATTCTGCAAGTAGAACTTAATATCCTCCTGGGGCCTCAGTTTCAAAAATACCTTCTGCAACTTCACTGAGTGGCCACTGTAGCTTCTTAGCATTGCTGACAGCCTGGCTAGAAGTGAGCGTGATACCCAGGAAGTCGTTGCCAAGCTCGTAGTCTCTGATGCCATAATTGTAAGTTAGTTCTACAACAAAATGATCATCCTCAGGCCCAAATCCCACCATTGCTTTACTCCATCTCCCATCATAAGGCCCATTACAGGAAGCTTTGCAGCCTTCAAATTCCTCATGCCGCAGAACCTTCATCCCCAGGACATCTCGATAGAAACGAGTGGTCTGGAAGCAGTTTCCCACTTTGGACACGAAGTGCAAGGCTCAGCGTGCAGCCATGATTCCCGCAGCTGTTCTGACCCTGTCTTATATGTATAAATACATAAATAAAAATAAATATTCCCAAAAGGAAACAAGACCCTTGATGCATGCGTACTACATATTATATGGCTTTCATCTTCTGAATAAGTTAATATAAAAGGAATGCTTCTAAAAGAAACAACCAGCCATCAGCCAGGCACGGTGGCTCATGCCTGTAATCCTAGCACTCTGGGAGGTTGAGGCAGGTGGATCGTTTGAGCTCAGGAGTTCGAAACCAGTCTGAGCAAGAGCGAGACTCCATCTCTACTAAAAATAGAAATTAATTGGCCAACTAAAAATATATAGAAAAAATTAGCTGGGCATGGTGGTGCATGCCTGTAGTCCCAGCTACTTGGGAGGCTGACGCAGGAGGATCGCTTGAGCCCAGGAGTTTGAGGTTGCTGTGAGGTAGGCTGGTGCCATGGCACTCTAGCCAGGGCAACAGAGTGAGACTCTGTCTCAAAAAAACAAACAAACCAACCAAACAAACAAACAAAAAGAACCAGCCACCAAATGAGAGTCTACTCTTAATCCTACAAAAAAATAAGGAGCAGAGACCTCTGTTTTGTCTTCATAGTTATGAAGGTAGCCTTTATCTCAGTGAATAGAAGCAGCTCTTTGTTTCTGCCTATCAGTCCCACAGTGATACGGCTGCCAGTTGCCTATTTACAATTCCCATCATGCCTGTACCAAGAATTCCCAGATAATCTGATCAATATGACTGAATCTTCAGGCAACATGCTCTTCAGGATTTCCTCCTTCATCTGCCAAATTTTTCTAAATAAAGAGCAAGTAAAAGTGATTATTTTACTCTCTTTGGATACATCACGATGGAATGAAAGCAATCTGGGCTACAATTCAGAACACCTGAATTTATTGCCATCTTCCATTCACCTAAAGTGAGACCCTAAAGTATTTCTCTGAGACTTGATTCACTCATACACATTGGTAATATGATGTCTACCTTGCTTAGCTAAGAGTATTGTCATGAAGATCAAATGCGATGGCAGTGTAAGAAAATATTATGTAAAGTGCAATGCATAGTACAAATGAGAGAGTTAGTGTACTTCACCTTGTCTCAGGTGCACCTGTCCATCTTCAGACTGTGGGAGAAGGAGCTAGTCTGAATGCGGATGGACTGTGAGAGAAATCAGTGAACTATATGAGAAGCTACTGAGCTAGAACATTTTTTTTTTGCATATTTCTGCTATTCTGTTGTATGACCTGGTTCTAGAATAAACACCAGACTCAACCTCTCAACATCACTTTTAAAAAGGCACTTGCCACATGGAACAGCATATGTGTCAGTAACAGTACTGCTATGGGTTGAATTGTGTCCCCTAAAAAAGAATTGTTGAAGACCTAATTGCCAGTACCTCAGAAGGTGACCTTATTTGGCCATAGTTTTTTTTTTTTACAGAGATAAGTTAAAATTAAGATCATTATGAAAATGAACCCTGGTATAGCATGACCAGTGTCCTTATAAAAAGGGAAACTTGGACTCAGACATGAACAGACAGAAAGAAGACCATGTGGAAGGCAGAGATCAGGGCGGTGCATCTACAGGCCACGGCACGCGACCTCGTGCCCAGAGAAGGGAACCAACCTTGCTGATCCCCTGAGTTCAGACTTCTGGGCTCCAGAACTGTGAGAGAATACCTTTCTGTTGTTTAAGCCACCCAGTTTGTGGCACTTGGTTACAGTAGCCCTAGCAAACTAATTTTTTTAAAAGATTAAGTTTGCTTTCAAAGTGGGCGTTAACGTGACTTCAGAGACTAAGTCTGATCCTAGTTTATAGTTGCATCCTTATTTCAATACTAAGCTCACCTAACACTTAGTCAAAACTTGTTTTCTGTTGTTTTTTTTCCCCATCCGTACCTTATCTAAAAGCCCTGTTCAACTTTCCTCAAGATCTTAGTCTGCTCCAGCCTGATGTCCTCTCTCTCTCCTCAGAATCCCTGACGGCAGGCAGCTTGTTCCTCCCTTATGGTTTTCTTAATATAATCTGCCTTGCAGTATTTGGATACTTTTTTATCCTTTTCTTTTCAGAGCATAAACTCTTTGAAAAAGTTTGTTTTTTACATCAGTGTTTTGTTAAACATCCCTCTTCCAGCATAACACTTTGCATATAATAATATATATTTACTGAGTTGACACTGACATCTGTTGTGAATTAATTATTGCATGATTGTTATATAATTTTATCTGGGATGTCATGTATCATCTGAAATGTTACATATTTTAATAATCAGAAACTCATGCTGCACTGTCTGATGAGAGCCTGCCAACTGATCTTTCCCTGTTAATCTTACAATGACTCTTTGCCCAAAACAATAAGATCTCCATATTGTTCGTGGCAAAAGGAAAACTCAGACATTAAATGTCAATGGAAGATCCAGAAATACCCTCAGGTTTTACGTGGAATGAGAGACTGCACTCATTCTTATGTATCCAGAGTCAGATGGTTACCTTTCATTTCTGAGAATTCACCGGCTGAGTCAGCACAAGTGATTTCTCCGCTCCATGCTTCCTGCCCTCTGCGCAGACAACCCAGGGGAAACGGCACAGTCACCAGTGAATCGTGGGTGGTGTATTATGTTTTGAAAAGCCCCACTCAACTAGGTATGATATTAAACAGTACAAATAGTAAAGCAGGGCTCTGTTGGCTACTCCCTCCTCCAGAATTTTCCCGTAGTTATAAAGGTCTTGTTTGTGTTATAAATGTAATTTGGAGCTTTCATAATCCAGAACATTGTGAGTACAGACTTGGCTAGATTGAGGCTCATTGTTCCCTCCTGATGACACCTGACAAACGCTGTTTCTGGTGAGGGGTGGGAGAGCCAGGTAGGGCGCCCTCCACAGAAGCACATCTGGAACAAAAAACCCTTACATTTATTTCATCAAAGGCAAGCTTTTGGCAGTAAGGAAACTTTGGGATGGACCAGAACCACGGAATACAGGAAGGAGAGTGAGCTCAGGTACCAAATGTCCCCATGGGCCTGTGCACCTGTTCATGCCTCTTTTTGGGTTTGGGGCTGTGTGAGTTTGGGACTGTGTTCATCCACTCGTTCAAGAAATGTTTATTAGCCAGGCATGGTGGCTCACCCCTGTAATCCCAGCTACTTGGGAGGCTGAGGTGGGAGGATTCCTTCAGATCAGGAGTGTAAGACCAGTTGGGCAACATAGTGAGACCCCATCTCAAAAAAAAGAAAAAGAAATATTTATTGAAAGTCTGTTATGTATAATGAACATGTGTAAAGCAAAACAGACCTTTGAATACTAATGTTGTAACATATTCTAAGTGCTGTAGGAATGCCCCTCCAGCAGGGACAGATTTGGCAAAAGAACCCAGGCATCCTGTGTTTCCTGGTGGAATTGTCCCAAACAGCCCTGTTGACTCCTTGTTTTAGGCCGCACCCCCTCTGCTGTGGTCCAAAACTGTCTCCCAAAATTCATATGTTGAAACTAAATCATCAGTGTGATAGAAGGTGGGGCATTGAGGGGGTGATTAAGTCTTGAGGGCTGGGCCCTCGTGGATGGGATTAGGGCCCTTATAAAAAGGCTTAAGGGAGGGTAGGTTTGTTCCCTCTGTCCCTTCCCCACGTGAAGATCCGCAACAAGGTGCTGTCAGTGAGGAACCGGGCGCTCGCCAGACACTGAGCCTGCTGGCGGCTTGAGCTTGTGCTTCCTGGCCTCCAGAACTGTGAGCAAGAAATTTCTATTACTTATAAATGACTTGGCCTGTGGAGTTTTGTCACAGCATGGACTGACTCAGATTCCCTCCTTTTCCCCTACTGTCTCCTCTTTCCTCACCTTGCTTCTTGCTACGGGTGTAGGATTCAGGAAATGTCCTGTCTTCCTGCTGTCCCCCATACTCACCTTTCCGAGTCCCAGGAGCCATGCAGCACACCCTGCCTCCTGCCATGCCCTTTCCGCCCTCCACCTCCCCCACCCTAGCCCCACGGTGCCCTTCAGCACCGGGGGACCCTTGATGCTTGCTTTCTGCAGAGTCCCATGTTTGGGACTGTGCAATAGCTGGTGTTCTCATGGTGACTCTGGGCCACTCAGCCTGTGAAGAAACAGTAAACAAGTGTGAATGCCCTGGCGTCCTCCTGCTCCACAGGAATTCTCTGTAGTCTTCAGGCAGCACAGCCCCTTTGCCACTGACGCCGTGGCACCATTGGCTAAGCAGCCTGCGCCCCCTGACTTGGCACCAGGGTTGAGACTTGCACCAGCTTCATGGTTACCTGGGATTGGAGGGGTGGGGCACACCTCCCACTGCTCTCAAAGGGACACTTGGATACCCAGGCCACAGAAGAGACACTGCTCAGAAGCCATCTCAGTGAACTTGGTATGGGGAGGAGGGGAAGAGAAGGAAGGAAGAGAAAACAGGGTGGGTGCTGGGAGGTGGAGAGGGAGGGGATTGAGCAGAGCAGGGAAGCCAACCTGAGCAAACACAGCAGCCTGAATGTGCCCAGGGCCAAAATGCTGAGAAGGCCCCTTCCTAGTCTGCGTGGTGGTCTGTGTTGCCTGGAACCCTGGCTCTCTTCTGGCATTTTCTGCCTCTGCCTCACATTCTTGTTAGGCCAGGTGGGCTTGCTTCAGGGACACCTCCAATGTCTAGATTATAGGCCCCCCTTCCAGCCCCCCCTGTACCTCAAGTTTTGCTCTGACTACGAGTCCTTTGGCTGCTGTAACCGGCCCAAGGACCACCGCATTGCCTCCTGGTACCAGGACGTTCTGGAACACTTAGATCTGAAGAGCCGTGAGCTGTGTGGCGGTTACATCAAAGACATCCTTTGTCGGGTAGGCCTGAGCAGGACCCTGAGGGAAAGTGCAAAGTGCCTTCTAGTCCCAGAAGTTCGGGGTGCTAGGCTGCATGCTGTGGGTCCTGGAGGGATGGTGCCTTGGGCACTCAGCCTTGTCTTTTACTTTTTGTAGAGACAGGGTCTTGCTATGTTCCCAGGCTGGTTGTGAACTACTAGCCTCAAGTGATCGCCTCCCCCCAACCCCCACCCCTGCCAAAGTGCTGGGATTATAGGCGTGAGCCCCCACTCCTGGTCCACCTGGCCCTTTACAAGCTCGCCTGCCAGGTGTCTCACCGTAGAGCTGTGTGCTGTGGACAGGTACCCTGTGCTGACTTTGGTTTCCACAGGTTCCCCGAAGCTCTCCCTGTGGGGTCTGCTGGCCCTGGTTCTTCTCGAGGCCCCAGGGGAATGGGAGGGATATTTTCATGGAGCTCTCAGAGTAGCCACTGTTTGTGTCCTCCCTGCAGTGCTCAGAGAGCAGGGCACTTACACCCATGGCATTTATGGGGTGTGTAAGAGAGGGAGCAGTGGTATCTGCTGGGGTCCAGTCCTCACTCGTCTGAGTGGTTTGTGCCAGGGGGTCTCTGGTGTGATGACGGCGGCAGCAGGGGTTGGGGGACTCTTCCCAGAGTCTGCCTGCCTGGCATTCAGAACCGGAAGAGAGCCTCAAGCTGCTGAATGCCAGTGACTCACAGAGTTTCTACTTCTCCTGCCACTCTAGCAGCCAAGATCCACATCCCTGGGAGGCATCACCTTAGTTGAGCTCAGCCTGAAAACATGATGGGCATGGGGGGTGGTTAGGGGTGCAGGGGGAGAGGTCAGCATTGGAGAACTGATGATGCACTCTAGTTATGTGCCGGGGGCGAGAGATGGGAAGTACAGGCAGACTTTGATCTGAGCCCCCCCTGGGCGTGGCAGTGCAATTACTTGGCTATCCATGACATTTCTTCATGACTTCGGCTGCCATTACTCTAGAATGCATTGGCCACTCAACTCCCTGTGCAGGGTGGAGAGAGGTTAACTGAGCTTCCCAGAGTGTCATGGCCCATTTACAGGATGGAGGATGAACACAGAACACAAAACACAAACACGCAAAACACAAAGAAAAACGAGGACACACGTACAAATGGTTGACTCGAGTAATAATACACCGGGTCAGTTTTATTTTTATACTCTAAAAGATTAAAGTTAGTTCCTTGTACGTAACCACCCAGGCGTGGCAGCGATAGCCATAAATTCCGGAATACGTAGCCTTACGGAAGCAGATATCCCCTGGCTCAAGGTTTCCAGGTGGTTGCTCTAGGTGCTTGGCATAGATCACGGACCGAGATTAGCAACGATAGGCAAGGCAAGTCACAGGGGGCATTTCTCATCCCCAGCTTTTCTTAGGGTGACCCCCTAAGATCTTCGGCTGAACCCCGTCGGCTGTGCCTGGCTTAGGTCGCCCCTCTTCTTGAGGGGTCTTACCCGTCATTGACTAACCAGCCATCTTATGGGGGTCAAGCAGCAATCACAGGAACAATATGTTTATCGTGTGGCCTCCAGACCCCCAATGCTGTGGGGCGGGGTAGCTCTTGCTTACTTACAACTCAGGTCCTTTGTTATGCCTCTAGGCAACATCCTTGTTTATCACAAGGACCTTGTCCGGAACAGATTACTTTCAAACACTCTGTGCAGAACACGTATATTACTCACTAACTTTAATTCTTAAACTAGGAAAATATATGTCAGTCCCCTACACCCAAGTGCCTACATGCCACACGGATCTATCTACAAATTTGATGACCCCTCAAAGTGAGATCTGGTGTCACTGTCTTCCCAGGTGCATTCTCCTTAGTCCTTATCTCTAAGCAGGTCATAAAAACAGTCCTCCCCAAGAATTACCAAAAATTACCAATGAAGCAAATCTATGCTCCAGATGAAAAGCAGTTTGGGCAAATGACTGTGCAGAACAACGTAGCTACAGCACTTATGGGATGTTTGAGAAATGGGCTCTTTGCAGTTGGAAATGAGACTCAATCCTTTCCAGTATGACCAGTCTAGGGATCTGGCTCCTGTTCTGTTTTTTATTTTTTTCTAAAAAAAACCTTCTGGATATTTCTGTCTGGGGTCATCTAACAGCAGGTGTACACCTCTGACCACTGGGTAAGTGTGGCTGCCTGTCTCCTGGGCTTGGTTGAGGTCTTAAGGTCTTTGGCAAATACTTGAACTACCAGGTTTCTCAACATCTCCACCTGATCTTTTCTGGAATTCAGTGTTTATTCACTTGATGGACTCTGTTTATTTCTGCTTCTTTGCCCACCTCTGTCAGGGGTTAACTGACCTCCAACAGAGCAGGCGGAATCTTCCCTCTGTGAGGCTGTTGTGTCTGGGTCCAGTTATCCGTCCCTGGGCGGGTGATGCAGTGTGTCCATGTGGGAAGTCTGCACCGTGCACTAGCTTTATCTTGGGATTGTTCCCCAGAGCAAGACACTGTCTCCGTGAATTAGCTTACAAATGGGCCCACAGGGGAAAACTTCCCTCTGAGACGTGGGCAAATAGGTCCATTCCCGGTCAGGGCTCAGGGGCTAGGCCCAGCTCAGTTTCCTTTTGGCTCTGGGTTGTGTGTGCTCAGGAGTTCCTGGAAGAGGCTCAGACCCTGAGGCTGTGCCTGGGGTGCTCTGCTGACAGTAGAGGTCAGATTGGCCAGGCCATGTCTGGTACCGAACTGTCTCCACCAGTCTGCAGCATCCTGTCTCCTGTGCTTAGGGCCTGGAGCAGCCCCAGGAGATTCCAAGTGCTCCAGGTGGTTGATAACACCTGGTGGGGAGTTCTGCTCTTGCAGCGAACAGCCTTGCTGTGTGGGTCCATTGTTCTTTCCTTTGGCAGTTTCCTCATTTTGTTAGGGGCTAAGTTAACTCGCATTTTCCCCAAGAGCAGCCATTCAGAAAGCAACTCTAAGGCCTTTTCACAGTGAGGACAGCTCTACTCATTCACCTTTCCCTCCAGTGGACGCGTGCTGAGCCGCCGCCATGCGCAGCTCGCGTTCAGTGTGCACGGGAGCCCAGAGGGGCAGGTTAGCATCTTCGATCCACAGATACAGAATCCGAGCCCTCGACAAGCCACAGTGAGTGACAGGGGCCCAGAGCAGGAGCTCAGTTCTCTGGGGATCAAAGTCACGTCGGCACTGCCCCGTCAGCTCAGTTGCAGCTGTGCGGACTCACAGACTTTCCAAAGCTTCGTCACCAGACCAGACTCTGCGTGGCTCGCTCCCTCACCCCGTCTTTGCCCCAGGTGATCCCAGCACTCTGAGGGCAGTGGATTGATTTATGTGTCATTTTCCCTCCTGTTGTCTCCTCCTGCCCTTCCTTTAGAGACTACTAGATACAGTGGCTGAGAACGTGGACTCTGGAGCCTGGGTTTGAATACTGGCTTTGCCACCGACTAGCTGTGTGACCTAGGGCCTGTTTCTTAGCCTGTGTGTGCCTCAGTCTCCCCTATGTAAAATGGGGTCAATAATATAATAGCACCTACCTGCTTATTAAATGAATGGCATGAGACTCTGAGGAAGCCACCGTGAGGCACGGCCATGGCGAGGGGCTTGGGAGGGTGGCACTCGTCTTCCTCCCCCGCTGCTGACTCCAGCAGTGAGGCCCCACGGAGCGTCTGCCAGAGGGAATGGCTTACTTCACTCAGGCTGTGCTTTCAGAAGAGCAGTCTGCAGCAACATCCAGACACGGAGCCTGCTATGTCAAGGGAGGTCAGCCCTTGAGGGAGGACCGTTACGAGTTTGTACTGTGATTCTTCCCCCTACACTTCTCCGGAGGTTCAGAAGAATAATAAAGGAACAACTGATGTGAAAACATGCACCAGGGGAACATGCAAATGTGTGAAAACATCATCTGTGACCAAAACCTGCCTCCTGCATCATGTCTTTTCAGAAGCTGTGTTGGCCAGCAGCACCCTGATGGCAGCTCTGACTTTGGGGAGCTTCCCCTTTCCTCTCACAAGAAAGAAGCCTGAATCACTGAGTGGCAGTTTTGAGGATTGCTACCAAGAAGATATGCCCAACCTACATCCAAGCATGATCCCAGCAAGCTAAGAACAAATTGCCTTTTAAAACACAAAAAAGAGAAAGAGAAAGGCAAAGACTGTTCCTTCTACCTCCTAGCAACCAAGGTCAACAAGAAGAACCCCATCAGCAGTGTGACGCTGCTTTCTTCTTGAGAGAAACCACAGAAAGAAACAATCCTCAACTTGGGTCTGGCTCCTGACTCTATAGTCTGATCTGTTTTTTAACACTATGAAACTTGAACAACATTAGAACACTACGGCTTTCTCCACCCCATCTCAACCTAGGCTTGTGTGGGGGGTGGGCTTGCATGGTGGGACTCCTGCCCCCAAACTCCCCTCCTCCCCACATCTGACACTTATCGTGGACAACAAAGGTTGGGTCACTTCTGGAGAAAAGGTTCCGGTAGAAGGCGAATGTGAGGATGCCAGCTGTAAAAGCAGGAAGAGCCATCAGAAGGAAAGCCTGCAGGGGTCAGATTTAAGCTCCTCTTCCCCCTCTCAGCTTGACCTAGGAATATTCAGCTTCTAGACACTCCCCTCACAGCTGAAGGAAGGCTGTGGTCATTGGGTGGCTGTGGCCAGATGACACAGTACCTCCCAGAGGCAGAAGCTTGAAACACATAGAAATAAAACTTGCCTATCATTTCCATAGGCACTTAGTGTTTGGCACTTGAGAATGAAAAAGAGTCCCCAAACAATGGCTGAATGCAAGTATTCCCAATTCACTCTATGACATTCATTTCTGTTTACCTGGTACATACTGTATTCTGTTAAAGAAAAAATGGTTTTTATTAAAAAGCATGTGAAAAATTAAAAAAAAGAAAGAATGGAATGACGTCCCCCCCTGGCAAGGGTGAGGGCAGTGCCAGAGCTGGAGCAAGGCAGAGACGGCCGTGGGGCTGGCCGGGACATCCCAGCTCTGCTCTGTCCAGCGGGAGATCTCAGACTCCAAAGACCGTTTTATTTCAGAAAACGTACCCAGACGACAGGCAGGTTAAGAACGAGTGGCTGTTAGGCAGGAGGCTGGCGTTACTTCAGGGCTGTGCTGCAAGTCCTCAAAGAAATTTTCTTTAAAAGGAACCAGCAGCAGCAGCAGCGCCAGCGTTGTCGTCCACTGAGCTCGTTAATGTTCCAAGTGTGTGTTGTTTTCTTTAAATCTCATTCTTTACCAGTCACTTATGGTGCATCAGGTACACAGCTCTCGTTTAATCTTCGCCATCACCCTGTGAGATGGATACCATTCGTGTTTGCATTTTATAGATGCAGAAACTGAGCCTCAACACGGTTTTCTTGCCCAGTCCCCAGGGTGCCAAGCCATTCCTGATGGCACTGCGCCCGGCTCCTCCCAAGGGCCTGAGGTGCCTGATGGTGTCTGAGTCCTGCCTCTCCTGGGCTGACAGCACACTCCCCACTACATCGACCCCGTCCCCATGGATAAGTGACCGCTGAGCCCAACTCTTGCAAATGTGTGCCTTCTGGTGGCCTTGATGTCCTGGTCGCATCTTCAGATTCTCCTGTCCTCACCCCTTCTGTCTGTCTTTTCAGGCGAGCACCCTCAGGCAAGTGCAAATACAAGCAGGTGCCGGTGAAAACCAAGAGCAAGCGGATCCAGTTCAGGCCAGCTGCGGGTGCGGGCAGCAGCCTCAGCAAATACTGCTGCGGTCCCCGGAGGGGAGTCTGAGATCCTCCCTCAGGAGTGGGCTCTTGGATGAGGAGTGTCACCTGTGGCTCAGTCTGTACCTCTCTTCTGCATACGAGATTGGGGGGGGAGGGACACCTGCTTCCATTCGTTCGGCCCTCGTAATGCCTTCGTTCACTTCACGTGGTTCACTCAGCGCTCACCGCGGCGGCACCGTGCTAGGTGCTGGGGGTACAGCGCCGGGCTCTGAACGTCTCTGACTAGGCGCTGCGAGTCACATGGGAGGCGTGTGAATGTGCGGGCGGATAAAGAAACAGCACTGAGTCCCGGTATAGAAGGACGTCCAGGGCCCTGAGAGGGCCCCTAGAGTCAGGAATTCTTCCTCGGGATAGGTGGGAAGTCGGGAAGGATTTACAGGGGAGGGATGCTATCTTAAGGAAACTATTCCAGAGTCATGTATCATTGGAGTGACCCTATTAAAAGAACAATACATTTAGATCAAGGCCAGTTAAGGGAATTAAAAAGTATAAATAAAAAGAATTTATATTAAAGAAGCCTCATGCAGTTATAGGTTTCCTACGTAGTGCTTCTCTTATAGCTACTTTCCAGGAGTTCTATTTCTCACTAAATAAATGCTTATTTCTCAGGAACAGTCTTGGACTTGCTAAAGGAGCAATCAGAGAAAGCTGCTAGAAAATTATCCAATGGGACCATAACTTCCAGCCCAGCCCAGGTGTGGTCCCAGAAAGGCTCGGCCAAGAAGCTGGCTTCGCCCACAAGCAGCAAGAAAACCTTGTGAGGGCCTGCTCCAAAGAGAGCCAGGGCAGGGTCCCCAGGGGAAGAAGAGGAAGAGCCTGAAAGGCCACAGTGGCAGGACAAGGCAGCCGGCAGAGCAGAGGCAAGCTGGCACAAATCTCCCTTGACCTTTTGCCGGCCCGCGGCGTGGCAGAGGGGCGGCCTCTCTCCAGTGCAAGCCGCAGCTGAGTGCGGACCTGAGTAGTCCCGAAGCTGGGGTGGAGGAGGGGCAGGCAGCGAGCACTTGGCGTAGGACCCATGGTTTTCCTCTCTGGGAAATCCTGCTGTCTCCTGAATGGCCCGGGCACCCTGTGTGTATGCAGCACTGGCAGGGTGAGCGCACCGCACTGCCAGCGCCCCTGGGTATCGTGGGCGCTGCTGTGTCGACCTGCTTGGAATGCCCCCGGGGGTCTCCATTTTGTCTTGTAAATGCCTAGGAGCTGAGGTAATAAATCCACATTTGCTCAAGCTGATGTGTACCCTTGATCTGGATGTTTGTCTGACGTTAGGAAACCTAGCACTTGCCTACCACGCTAGTCTAAGACTGCACTTCTCTCTCCTGCTTCCTCCCAGGTCCAAGAGGAGGCCTGTGACCAAGGAAAGGCCCTTTAAAAATGCTGTCTCTTTTCCCCAGGCTGAAGTTCATGACCTGAACAAGAGCAGGTTCACTTCCGTAGCCCCAGCACTTACTATCCGGCCTTATAATGTAAGTAGCATAGTAAACTTAACTGTATTTTATTTGACTATCTATGATGTGCTGAGTTGATACATTATCTCAAAACCTCAGACCCCTGTTTCTTATTTGTCGCTAAGGAACCTCCCTTGAGGATGAGGAAAGTGAGGCTTTGGGAGATGAAGTGGCTTGAGCAGGGAACAGCTCAGCTGGGCTGGAATCGGTGCTTCCTCTCAGTCTGCTGAGAGGCAGCTGCCTCCCTGGAGGCCCTCCATGAAGGATTATGACTTTTGAACCAATGATTTGAGGAATTAAGAACTAATAGAGGAAATGATCCTTGTCTTAATCAAGTTCTCCATATTACACAAAGCGTCCAGAACAGTGGGCAACTTGGTTTAAGGAGAAAAAAAGCATAAAATACCAGGGTTGTATTTTAGGTTGACATTAGGAAACCAAGAATGCCTCACCACACTTGCCTGAGAACTGCACTCCACTCTCCCTGTCAGGTCATGTGTTCTTTGCTTCAGATAAGGTTGGATATACTCTGGGCAGAGTTTTTAAAAAGATTTCCATAGAAGCAGATTCCACCTTTTTTCTTCAGCTAACCTAACCTAACCTAACCTAACCTAAATAAATCAAGCCTCTGATTCTTTTTCTCTGGTTCTGTCTTTATGGAAGATGCCAAACACTGATCATCATTTTCTGAAGATCACTTTTAACCATCTTTTAGTCTTCAGCCTTTGCCTTTCTCACAGGTTTTTTTTTTTTCTTTCTCTTATCTACCTTTGTAGTTCTTAAGAATACTCTCCAGGACAGAAATGAAATTCAGGGTCTTTTAGCTTCTTCACAGATGATGATATCAACGTAAAGGTGGAGGCGGTTAAACCCTGGATTGTTTTGTCAAAAGATGGCTGAAAATCTTGGGTCAGTTCAGTTTGGTCCAACCTGTGGACCAAATGTTGGCACTCACTCATTTTGTCCATACGGGCTTTCTTCAAAGACATGTGGCAAAAATACAGTCTGACCTGAAGTGTCTGAGCTGGAGGAAAGGGCTCAGAATTTATGTATCAAGGACCACACCCACCAAATTCAGGGCATTCTGAACACAGGTTTTTTGCAGGAAGATAGCTGGGGAGTCTACAGCAGGGAACTGATGGGAATTTTGAAAGGCTGGGAAGCGGGGGGAGGGGCAGAGTGTTTCTGTCTGGAAAAGTGGTTTTATTTTCTGAAAGATGCTTGGTGATGCCAGTGAGCTTTTATGGAAGATGCTAGGACGCCCAGCAAATCTCTAGAGCAAAGTAAAGCCAAAATGTATTCATCTTCCTTATAGCTTAAGGTGTTGAAAAGTTCAGAAATTTGAAAAATACACACATGCACATCCTTGCTCTTCTTAGAGACCAGCTGGTATCAGAGTAATGGGGAGAAACATGGACTGGTAATGGCTGGAGGGAGATGGAATTAGAATGCTTTAGAGACTTCTCTTTCTTACTATGGCTGTTCCTTGATGACCAAGTAACTCCCAGGAAGCAGTCCCGGTACTAAGATATTCAAGGATCTGAAATGGCTTTACCAAAAGGCATTCAGTGTTAGTGAAGGGCTCATACTTATGTGATAATTACAGGTATTTTTCTTGTATCCGTGAGTCCTATTTCCTCAAGGCACTCTTGCACACTTCACCTAGCAGCAGGTATCCTGACCACAGAAAGGCAAAAAGACCAATAAAAGTAGTCTCCAGACCTAAAGTCTTGCAAGCCAAATTAGAGTCTCATAGCTGCATCACTCCCAAAGCTAACTCTGTTTAAGAAATACTTTTCTTTGTTCTTTGTAGAGTTTAAAACTATGTTGGGGATATGCTTTATTTCACCTCAACGAATGCTGCTTACCAGGCAAAGTACTGGTTCTAGGGAGACTTAGATGAAAAAGACGTTCTCTGCCTACCGGTTTACCGGGTGTGAACCTGGTTAAGAATTAACTTGAGCACAAGGTCACAGGACTCTGGTTCCTTACACCTGCACTATGCAACAGAAAGATAATGAGAGCTAAAAGAAAAGCAAAAATAAATAAACAAATAAAAAATAAAGAAAAACAGAGAAGAAGGATAATGAGAGCTGCAAATAGGAATCACAGATGTAATTTAAATTTTTTTGGTTGCTACATTAAAAAGCTAGGTAAACTTAATTGTAATTATATATTTTACTTATTTCAACAAATCCAAAATATTATCGCTCCAATATGTCATCCATTAAAAAATTACGACTAAGATGGTTCACATTCTTTGTTTTGGGTCCCAGTCTTCAAAATGCGACATGTATTTCACCCTTTCGGCGCCTCTCGGTTCAGACCGGCCGCACCCGCACCCCGGGGCCGCCTCGCGCACCCCGTACCCGCACGCGCACCCCGTACCCGCACCCCGCGGCCGCCTCCCGCACCCCGTACCCGCAGGCGCACCCCGTACCCGCACCCCGTACCCGCACTCTGCGGCCGCCTCGCGCACCCCATACCCGCACGCGCACCCCGCACCCCGCGGCTGCCTCGCGCACC
>VSMD01034801.1:0-15481 GCA_008750895.1 Mirza zaza
CCACGCCCACCCCCACCCCCACCCCAGAGGTGCTGTGCATGTGTCCCTAGGCCAGTGAAGAGTAAGGACTCTGAACTCAGCCATGGATTCGAGTCCTGACTCCACCATTGGCACCACCTGGGCCTCAGTTTGCTCATCTGTAAAGAGGGCCTGTTTCCCGGTGCTGCCGTGAAAATTAAAAGACATAAAGGACAGAGCCAGCACCCACTCAGTAAATGTGGCCCTGTGCTTAAATTCTTCCTCGTCTTGATCTGGGGTCCTAGATTCTCAATCCTCTTTTTTTTCTTTAATGGTTACTTTTATGGGTCAAGCTCCGCCTTTTAACACCAAGCCCGTCTCTGAGGGCCAAAGACTTGGGCTCGTGCCCCTAAGCAGCACTTCTGAAGCTATTTAAATCTACAGAGCCCTTTATATTCCAATGGTTTCCAGAAAACCCAAAATGTTAAGCAGGTAAACAGAGGAACGGCTGGGGCCGGAGCTGCTGCTGGGGAGGGCGGGGCCAGGCGGCTTTCAGGAGACATGGCCATGCTTGAGGCTGTGTGCGTGGGGCCGGGTCCGTGGCCAGGAGAGGAGAAGTCACCTGCAGCCGGTGGGCCTTCGCAGATCTTTATTCTGCCATCAAACAGCAATTATTCTCAATCTCCTTGCCCCGCCTCAACTTAAATACTTCAGGCCCCGTACAGAAGGCCCACCTTAACTCACAGACAGTTGAGCAAAGCGCACAAGATCACAGAACCAGAGGAGGCAGGAAGAGGTCACGTTTTTTTTTTGCTTTTTAGGAGACACAAATATATGTCCATCGCAGGAAAGTTGGAAAACACAGGCAAGCCCTGGAACTAAAATAAAAACCACTGGGCAATGATATGTTCAGTTGTGTTCATCCCACTGACTTCAAACAGCCTCAGCGTAGAAAGTCCAAGATCGTCGTCGTTACCATTTGAGTTTGTTTCAAGTGCTTTTCGCTAGACCAACAAATGAAATACTTCATTTACTCCATAACGCACATATGGCCTTGTGACCTACTTGTGCTATATTTTGCAAACGTGTCTTATACCTTTAAATATTGTTTGAGAACGTGATTTCTCAGAATTCGAAGCATTACTTTGTGGACATTGGCCCATCCTTTATTTATCCAATTCATGGTTACTAGTTATTTACATAATTGCCACTTTTTTACAGAATATAGAAATAATGCTGTCATGAACATCGATCTATATACCTACCTACCTATCTGCAAATATTTGCAGCATTCCTGAATATCTTTTGAACCAATTCCTATAAATACGACTATTTTAGAAGACACGTGCTTTTAAGGCATTTGATACCTTTTGCCAAATCGCTCAAAACTCTCATATTGAATGTTATAATCACTTTTTAACTCTTAGCCAATTTGGCAGAAAAGTAAAAAAAAGAACATCTGTGTTTCCATGTGTTTTCTTTGATGGTCACTGTGGATAAATCTGTTTCTATGTTCATTGGCCATTGAGTCTCTTCTTGTGTGAACTGCCTGATAATATGTTTTGCCTTTATCTTACTGATTTACAAGGGTCGTTTGCATATTAAGGACCGCTGATTTGTTTTAACCCTTTCTTGGAGCTCCTCTCTTAACCTCCTGGAGGCCAGCGGGAAAGTCACGGATATTGCAAACATTTTCCCCAGTGTGTAGTTTACTTTCTAATTTTGTCCTGGATTAATAAAAACGTTTTGTAAACATAGTTACATATATTAACATTTTTCCTCTCTTTGCGGATAAACTTAGGAAAGTAGGAAATCCAATTTTTTTTCTCCACTGGTGTGGAAACGTCTAGTAAATATTGAGACTGGGTAAAACCACCTTAATCCAGGAATGAAAGAAAGGAACCAGATAACATCACAACCTTCTGCTCTAGAAAAAGAAAGTTCCACTTGGCTTTTCCATTCCAGCTGGGCTCAGGCTCCCAGCGTGTTTTGTTTACTAGCTGCCTTTTCCTGAATAACGAGGCTCTGTTTAAAAAACACCTTCTCAGACCTTGCCCATCGTGGCAGCTGAAACTGTTACTCTAATGTGATAAGAGGTTTCTTTCCCCTCCCTGCCCCTTAGAACCAGGTGTCTTTCTAAACACACCCACGTGGAGGATTTCATAGCTCAGTCCCAAAGGCAGGTAAAGGAAAGGGACATTTAGCTGCTTACGTCCTCACACTGCTCCCCACGACTGTGGACCAGGGGCCAACAGTGCCACGCCCTGACACACCTGGTGGCTCTCTTTGTCTTGTGGGAGGGGGGTCTTGTTTAAGCTCTTCATAATAGGGGTGCCAAAACCACCTTATTACACTAGGATCCTGGTCACAGCCCCACTCCCCACGCCAAGCACTGGGTTTCGATGTTAAGCTGCTGTGTAAAAGCACCGCCCTTTTCTGTGTTTGCATTCGTAGAAATCCTTTCTCGTCAAAAGCTGAGACTCGCAGGCTGGGGGGTAGCGGCCTTTGTTAACGTGCAGATTCCTGGGCCTCACTTGGGTCAAAGGGTCTGGGTGGGGTCAGGGACCTGCCTCTTACATGGTGTCCCCAGGTGACGCTGTGGCTGCTGGTTCAGCGGCTATGTTTCCAGAACCCCCTTCTGGAACCAACTCTTTTTTTTTTTTTTTTTGAGACAGAGTCTCACTCTGTTGCCTGGGCTAGAGTGAGTGCCGTGGCGTCAGCCTAACTCAGAGCAACCTCTACCTCCTGGGCTCAAGCGATCCTCCTGCCTCAGCCTCCCGAGTAGCTGGGGCTACAGGCATGCGCCACCATGCCCGGCTAATTTTTTCTATATATGTTTAGTTGGTCAATTAATTTCTTTCTATTTTTAGTAGAGCCGGGGTCTCGCTCTTGCTCAGGCTGGTTTCGAACTCCTGACCTTGAGCGATCCATCCGCCTGGGCCTCCCAGAGCGCCAGGATTACAGGCGTGAGCCAACGCGCCCGGCCTTGTGCTCTTTATTTTAATTCAAACAATCGGAACATAAAAACAAGGTCATACGCAACGTTTAGATAGGGGAGACAGGAGAAATTTCCAGAAAGACTATTCAAGGTGAACACTCACCTCTCGCACGTCGCACGGACACTAGGCTAATGGGAGCGTCACCCTTACTCTGATCTTCTAACCAAACCGGTAACGGCCTTTCCGTTTCAGTAATTCATCCCCCACGCTGATCTGTGACGACGGAAGCTTTCTCTGGGGCGCACGAGAGCGTGTTCCACTGTGCTTGCTTTTCCCTTCGCCACTGTCCCCCCGCAGTCCAGCGGCTGCAGCCTGACGCCTTCCCGGCGGACGGCGGCGTCCCGCCCTTCTCTGAACACCGGCCCGTCGCCACTTCGGTCTCCAAAGCCGTCACCTTCCTCCCCGCTGCGGGCTCTCCGGGGCTTGCCCTGCGCTGAGGCCGGGTCACCGGGGCCGAGGAAGACTCACAGAACCAAACAGAAAAGCTCGGACGGAAGTAAGGGGGCTCAGGAGCCGGGAGAACTGGCCGCGAGCTCGAAGTCACTGTGGCAATGACGGGGCTATGGACGCGCAGGATGAACTGGTTCTCCCGTTATTAATTTAACCGCTTAATAATAAGCTGTCCTGGTGGGGAGCCTCGGGTCGTGAGTACGGAGCAGGGCGCGTGGAGTCATCTGTCATCCAGGGACTGCCGGGACAGGCCCCCGAGCCCGCCAGGCCCCTGCGCCGGAATGCCTGGGGTGGGCACGGCGTGCGGGCTTTCGGCCTGTTTCCCGGGAGACGATGACACACAGCCGTGACCTCCCCCTCCTTAAGGAGGAGTTGTTGGCACCGGGGGCAGCTACCGATGCAGGAACCCTGTTTCTCAGGCCCCTGGCATCTGGAGGTGGCTCCGGGACAAGCTCTCGTGGGGACATGAGTGGAGACGCCTGCTTTTTGCTCCTCTCCCCAGCCCCCAGTTGGATGACAAGCTCCACCCAGAGCTTAGAAGGTGGCAGGGCCCGGGGAGGGATCCTGGGTCCCCGAGTCACCTTGTGCAGGGAAGCAGCGACCGGCCGACACCACCCGCACACAGCTCCTGCCCGAGCAGGAAATTCGCTTTTACTGCCCCGAGACTGGGGCGCCGGTGGTCCCCGCAGCGAGCGGCCCTCACTACAGTGGCACGGTCCCAGCTAGGAGCCTCAGCTCCGAAACGACACCGGCCCTCCACGTCCTCTTCCTGTCACCTCGGGGTGACCTCGGGTCTGAATACCATGCACGGCTAACGTTCTGCTCCTCTCGCAACATAGAGTCGGAAGCATTTTCCACCGACTTTAAATAGGGGCCCTCAGAGTCCTGCTGGAGCTGAGAGACAGGAAGGTGCTGATGATGCCGGACAATTTCCATTCTGTCTTGGCTGCCAGGAAGTTCGGAGTAAAATTTTATGTTTAATTACGGCAACTAACTCATTCCAGATTCCTGGGAATCCATCTGTCTGCTTCTGCATTATTTCTGATCAGCCTTTAACTTTGCGTTCTCATGGTGCGTGTGTGTTTTAAGGTTGTGAGTCGGCTCCAGCTCTTACATCTGCCAGCTAATAAAGACACACGCACACACACATGCACGTGCATACACACATGCACACGCACACATACATGCACACATGCGCACACATGCACACGCATGCACACATTTGCACACACGCACATACACACATGCGCATGCACGCACACACACACGTTCGCCCGCACGCACACACGTTTGCACACATGCACACATGCGCGCACGCATACACGCGCACACACATGCACACACGTTCACACACAGACACTGGAGAAACACGCATTCAGGGCTGTGGCATATTGACTCTCGGACCAGTAGAATCGCTGTCAAGTATGGAGGAGACCATCTTTTAAATTAGTGAATGAATGAACGAATGAATGGTGTAGATCCCCTGCCATGGCCCCGGGGACGTGCCAGGCACCTGAGAGGAATATGTGTAGCTCTGTGTCCCCGGGGAACCCATGGTCTCCTGGGGGAGCCGCGTGTGCGTGCACGTGACCAGGCAGAAACAACAGCGCATGACATACGACAAGTACGTGTGGCCATGAAGAACGAGAGTCACCGACGTGGACGGGAGGGGCTGAGGAAGCTGTTGCAGACTCCACGGCCTCCAGCCTGGGTTTAACAAGACGAAACGGGACGCGTGGGGAGCGGAGACGTCTTGCGTAGGAGGAACGGCCACGCACCGGGGGCCGGGAGCCCGCCTGGCGCTCGGAGGCTTCTCTTGCATTTCTGCTTCCCTTCTCTGCCCTCTTCACCCTGTTGGGATTTTCATCCAGGGATCTTCTTTTTTTTTTCTATTTGGTTTTTGTTTTTTACTGAATATGTAAGGTCACTTAAAATACCCACCACGTCCCGGTGCCCCGTCCTGAGTTTTTCCTAAGACGAGACGAACACGCACCGCTCTCCGAGGCCCCGGCCTCTGGGGGCTGGCTGCGAGGCTGGCGTGTTGGCCTTGGCAGGGCCCGCTCTGCTCCCGCGCCAACAATAAGAGAGAAGGATGATGTTGGGCTCAGATCTCCATTCTTGCGGCAGTGCCTCCGGCGTTGCCCTTTCTGTAACGGGTAATGGTGCGGACGGGCCGATTCCAAGAATTGTTCGCTGGATCCTCTGGGGGCCGGGGGGGTGGGCATAGGGAGTTGTTCTGGAATGATCGTGGGGGAGCCTTCAAAGCCTCCGTTATTCAGCACCTAACCCTCCCCCCGGCCCCCCAGGAAAACACGACAGCGCGCAGCAACACAGGCCAGGAAAATCCCCTCTGAAGAGCTGCTCGTGCCAGAAGAACACAAAGCGTTCAAGAGAATTCTTTCCCACGGGCGCCGGCACCAGGGCTGGACGGGCAAGGCATCCACTCTCTTTCCTGCTGTTTCTAGGCACGGGTGCCTGGTGCCTCGGCCTGGGGTGCAGGCGGGGCAGCAGATGGAGGCCCGGCCTCCGTGGACCGGTGATGCTTTTTCATAGGTCCCCGGATGAAGGTCAATCCACGCAGCATCGGGAAATGGAGCTGGGGGTGGGGAAGGCAGGGGTCTGCCGCCCCCACTGTGCCCTCCCACCCCCACCGCGGTGGCATGCAGGGACTGCCCTCAGCGTGGCCGTCCCATGCTGGCCCGTGGGCCCGTGGTCAGTGGGCTCTCTCCGGGGACATCTGTGTTTCTGCTGGGGCCTGGGGGTGTGGCAGCTGGGGAGGGCACACCAGTGTCTGTGGATCCATGAACAAACGAAGGAGCGATTGAGCGACCACAGGGAGCGGGGCAAGGGTGGGAGAAGCTGCATGTGTCCTGCCAAGATGGGCTGGTGGGTTCTTCTGGGGTCCCTTGCGGTTCTTTGACTGTTGGCACACGCTTGCGCTGTGCATGGGACGGGATAGGAGCACGGGGGTGTGTCCAGGCCACCTTCACCCAAGGATAGCTCTGAGGGGTTTCCCACACAGTCCCCAGGTCCCCGAGCCCTGACCCAGCGCTGACCTGCTTGGGGACGCGCCCTGTGGGCCCCCCCTGGCTGCACCCCCAGCCCCACCTCCCAGTCTCGGACGTCCGCGTCTCACGCTCTGCCTGCTTTGGGGGGCCCGGCCCAACCAGCAGCAGATTTTAAGGGGCGCATCCCCATCTTTGAGGGGGCCTCCGGTCCACACCCCCAGGGCTGACCCTTCCCTGCCCACGCCTCCCTCTGTGCTCAGCCGCCGTCTCTCGTCGTAAACGGCAACAGCTCTCCCTAGTGCCATGGCTTCCCAAATGTGACCCCACCAACCCATCACCCCCCACTGTCACCCTCACTTTACAGATGGGGAAACTGAGGCTCAGGGAGATTCAGTCCGCTGTCCACAGTCATGGAACTCGTGGGTGGTGGAGACAGGACTTAAACCCGGTCATCAGCTCCGGAATCCACGTTCTGCCCACGGAGCTCAGACCCTCTGCTTAAGGGTCTTTCTGTGGACCGTGAGCACGTGGAAGGCCGGAACATGGTGGGGAGACCGGGGACACAGAGGAGAGGAGGCTCCACCCAGCCCTCCCAGGGCCCCTCCTCCTGCGCCTCCTGCCCAGGCGTCAGGGCCAGCGGGGGGACCCCGGCCTATGCTCGCACTCGCAGAGCTCCCCTTGCGCCGCAAGCTCCAGCCCCGGGCACTTTCACAAACACGCCCTCGCTTCACCCGCAAAGGCCCTGGGGGAGGACTCACGACACCCATTTTGGAGATGAGTAGACTGAGGCCCAGGGAGGAAAGTGGCCTGACGCAGGCCCATGACCACATATATGTGTATGTGTGTGTCCATGTGTATATGTGTGTATATGTGTATTATGTGTGTATGTGTGTATGTATGTATGTGCATGTATGTGTACACATGCATGTGTATGTGTATGTATTGTGTGCGTGTGTATGCACGTGTGTGCATGTGTGCATGCACGTGCGTGTGTGTGTGTGCGCGCGTGCGTGTGAGTGTGGTGGGTCAGTGGCTGCTCAGGGTTGCAAGCAACAGAAGCCAGCTCCAGGTTACCCAGCAGGTCACCAGCCACTGTTTATTAAGCACCTACTGTGTGCTGTGCCCTGCGCCAGAGCTGAGCCCAAGTCACCTGCCCCTGCCTCTGAGGCTTCTCTTAATGTTGGGACTGGCAGGGTGCGGGGTCTGCCAGACCCTGTGTGGCCCGGCAGGAGCTACGGGACAAGCGTGCCACCGGTAGTCCAGCCAGGCACCGAGGCGAAGTGACCCTGTGACCCCAGCCTGCCGGGCTGCTCCCCTCCCTCGCAAACCCCTTGACGGATCCCACTGCCGCTGCGGGCAAAGCCCCATCCTGCCCAGGCCTGCCCCACGGAGGGACATGGTCAGGCTGCCCAGCATCCTTATCTGACCCCTGGTGACGCTCCCGGGGCCACGACCCCAGCAGTACCTGGCCCCGGGAGTGGGGTCTCCCGGAGACCGATGGGACCCCAGCGAGGGGCCCGTCAATCATCGCAGAAGAGCTGCACTGCTCTGCAGGGCCGGGGTGGGACTCCGGGGGAATCGGCCCCTTCGGGAAGGGGTGACCACAGCACTGCCAGGGGGCCGGGCCTTCCCGGCCTTTCTCGCTGGCAAGGACCGTCCAGAGCAAAGGCCAGCAGGCCACAGGGCGGCTCCAGGACGCGGAGGGTCTGTCCGCAGGTGCTGCTCTTCCAGCTCCAGGCGACTGGCACCAAGGACGGGGTGGCGGGCAGCACGAGCCCCACACGTGGGGACATGCACAACATGCGTGTCCTGGTGACAGCCTGGGCCTCAGGGGGCCTGAAGGGTCCAACCTGGGGAGGGTGGGGGCACCAGGTCCTTGCTGTGAATCCAGACCTGGGTCCCTTGGGGAGCCCCGTGGACCACCCCGAATACGCCTAAAGACTGATCTTTTTTTTTGAGACAGAGTCTCACTCTGTTGCCCGCATTAGAGTGAGTGCCATGGCGTCAGCCTCGCTCACAGCAACCTCCAACTCCTGGGCTCAAGCGATCCTCCTGCCTCAGCCTCCCGAGTAGCTGGGACTACAGGCATGCGCCACCATGCCTGGCTAATTTTTTCTATATATTTTTAGTTGTCCAATTAATTTCTTTCTATTTATAGTAGAGACGGGGTCTCGCTCTTGCTCAGGCTGGTCTCGAACTCCTGATCTTGAGCGATCCTCCAGCCTTGGCCTCCCAGAGTGCTAGGATTACAGGCGTGAGCTACTGCGCCCGGCCATGACTGATTGTGTCTGGCAATTTGGGGTTCCTCCTCCACGTGGAACCCCACCGTCCATGGCTCACAGGGCATCGAGGGGCTCCGTGGGCTCCGTGAGGCGTGGGTGGACAGGAAAGGGTCTGAGGCTGCTGTGGGCGGAGCAGACCCGAGTTTCTGTGCAGGCCCTATCTGCCCCCGGCTGCCTGGCTCTGCCCGACTTCCCTAACCTTTGGGGTCCTTGGCTTCCTTCCGGAGTTTTCCGAGTGCATTCCTCACTGCACCCTGGACCTGCCAAGTTGCCTCCAGGGGTCAGCTAGGGACGGTGAGAGCCGAGTCCAGCTCCCGCTGCTGGACTTCAAACTCCCCATCGACCTCTCTGGGCTTCTCTTCTCACTTGTCCAAGGGTCACGGCCCCCGGAACACGGTGCCTTCACAGGACCATGGTCATAGGATATAGGCAAAGGAGTGGACACATGGTGCCCCCCCGGGCAAAGTCACCATCGTGTCACCGTGTCACTGCTGGTGGCCTCGTGGGTTACAAGTGGCCTCGTGGGTGATAAGAACGGGGTGATAAGCAGTCACCTCCCAGGCCGTCGGGCGGCCCCGGGAGAGCTCCCGCGAGGTACGGGCTTTATACACGGGAGGGGCTTGAGAAGTTTCTCTTCCTCCTGGTCTTAACTGCCCTTCATTGACTTAGTTCTCAGCAGCCCTGAATGGCCGGGCCGTGCTGGACGGTGGCTCTGGCCACAGCCAGCGATCAGGGCGGTCAGCAAAGGCACACCCACCCCCCTGGAGGGCCCAGTCTTCAATCCAGAAGGCACGAAGATGGGCTCAGTAGGCGATTCTTGCTTTTTTGTGGGCGTGGTGGAGATGTCCCTTCCTGCCCTTAAGGTCATTTCTGTCATCTCCGAACCCACAGAGCTCAGCAAGAGGGCGTGTCTCCCAGGCTCTCTTGCAGCTGGAGGCAGTCATGTGACACCCTGACGCCGTCTGGCCAGTAAGACGCGAGCTGGGGTCGTTGCTAGGAAACCTGCCTCCTCCGTGTTTGCTCCTGCCCGGCCGCCGCGGCTCCACCGCCCTCACATTTAAGGATGCATCTTATGACCCTTTTTTATTAGCTCCCTCCGGCCTCCCGAGTTCTGGCCTTACCGGAGCTATCTTATTTCGGACGTGGACTCATCCGTAAGGCATTTTCACTGGCTTTCTCAGCGTGTCATCTTGTAACCATGTGCTAATGCTTGAGTCAGAAACATGGCCACACTTTGTCATTGCAAGACGTGCCGCCTCTTGCGAGTTCGAGCTGGAGCGCGGGAGACCTGCAGAAAGGAGCAGCTCCGCCCGGGTACGGCGGCGGCAGGCATCGCAGCAGCCGAGCACACGCGTGTAACCAGCGTCCAGATGGAGACACGGAACATCACGATCCCTAGAAGCCCTCCCCCGGGGACTTCTGGCGCGTTGGTTGCCCCCCCGCCGGTGCCTGCGCCGTCCTAGCAGTGGAGTCACACGACGCGTGTCCTTCTGTGTCTGGCGGCTTTGCCTCCACGCTCGGCAGGTAGATCCACCCGTGCGGTCGCTCGTGGCCACGCACGGCTCGTTCTCGTTGCTGGCCGACACTGCATTGCACCCGCTGGCTTCCAGCCGCTTTCCCGCGTTCTCGGGTGTGGCTCTTTATCTAACTAGTCCTCTTTTAATCCACTTGGGGCGGGCGGTTCTGTCTGGGGGTGACTACCAGCAACGCTGAGATTCTAAACACGCACGCCGGGGCACTCTCACTAGTGTCTCTGAGCGAACTCCTCCCTTGTCTTTTTCCTTTACCTGCCTCTGGATGCCCGGGCTTCTTGCATCCTCCTGTGGTGCTTTTATGATGAGAAAATCCAATAAAATGCATTCACGTTGCCAAAACACCCCGCAGCAAAGCGGGGACCCCTCCCTCCACCCCTCTCTCGACTGCGTCCTTAAAGCAGCGTCCTCCTCCTCTGCCTGGGCGGCCTTGGGCTCACGGCGAGCTCCCGCCGCTCGGCCCCTGCGTGTCTGGAAGCAATTTGACAGCCCTGCGAGCTGTACAGGCTCTGAGCATCCATTAGCTGCCACGGTCGTGTTCAGAGACCCGAAAGCCGGATCTATGCCGGGGTCCCGCCAAACCTTCACTCGTCGGAAATGGGACTGGGGAGGATGGGATCGGGGAGGAAAAGGTCTGGTCAGACCCATCTCCATTAAGGCCAAAGAATCCAGGAGGCCCGAGGGAGCTAATCATAAAAAGGGCTGTGAGATGCATCGTGAAGGGGGAAAAAAGTGAGGTTTGTTTAAGGCGTATTCTGTGGGATAAACGGAAAGGGGTCACCGACGTGCACATGGAAACAGACCCCCGGCCCCACCTGGGAGGCCGCGGTGCTCGTTGGAAATATTCTGGAGTGGGTGTCAGGCATCACCAAGGTGGGTGAGGGGAGCCAGACGTGGGCTTCCTCTCCGTGTTGCTTGAATTTTCTAGCCATGAACATTATATTGTTTTTCTGTTACTATGTAACAATTTGCCACCGACTCGGGGGCCTAAACCATTCATAATCTCAGTTTGTGCAGGTCAGGACTCAGCACAGCTTTGCGGGTCCCCGGCTAATCCGTGCACTGGCTGGGCTGCATGCTCATCAGAGGCCCAACCGGGGAGCTCCCCGGGTTGTTGGAAGAAATCTTTCCCTTGCAGCTGTAGAACTCAGGGCAGCATATGTCTTCAAGGGCAACAAGAAATAAAGTCATGGACTTTTTTTTGTATTTTTATTTTTTAATGCTCTCCCCACACCCCCTCGTTTGTTTCCGCTCTCTGGCTGTGAACAGTTTGGCCCATTTCCTTCCATAGATGACCATTCTCAGTATGGCAGCCGCTTCCTCAATGTCACAAAATGGTTGCCATGGTTCCAGCTATCATTTGCAGACGTCACAATGTCCAGCATAGGAAGGCAAACTGTTTGTTTCTTCCTTATGTCTCTTTCTAAGAGCGAAGAAGCCTGGAGAGCCAGGGCTCTGCGATTGCTACCCAAGTGTCCCCCCTCTGCCAAGCCGGGAGGGTCCAGAGCCAGACAGACGGGCTCACGAGGTGACAAACCTGGCCTCTAACACTTGGTGTGCGTGACAGCTGCCGGGTCCCTTCCCCTCTCTGTGCCCAGCTCTCTCATCTATAAAGCCGATGGCCATCACACCCGTTTCAAAGAGTGGTCGTGACGATGAGATGAAACGATGGTGCCAGCCACGCTCAGAGGCAGGAAGGTGTGGGGACCGCACTGTTGCCGTGGTCACGGTTGCTGTGGCTGCCAGCCTGGGCGGCGTCTGGCCCGACGAACGAATGCTTGAGCTGCTGACTGACGGGCGGGCGGGCACGCCGGTATCTGGGGGACCCCGAGAGGGGAAGGAGGTGTGGGAGGAGCGGGAGCTGACAGGCCCCCCGCCCGCCCGGGACCACCCAGCAAGGCGCGGAGTGACGGGTGCCCCGTCCGCGTGCAGACCCGGGCCCGTCCGCTGCCCCCAGACCGGCCCCTTGTTTTTATCTGGTCGTCCAGCCGACACGCCGCGTCACCGCCCTGCTTGAGACCCTCCGGTGCCAGCTCATTTGTCCGTCAGCACCGGGCGTCCCGGCCGTCACTGACGCGGGGGCTCTGCTCTGCACAGCTGCCGTCCCCTCCGGGAGAGGCTGATAGCCGGGGCCGGCCCAGGTGGCCCCCTCCGCCCCGGGAGGAACAAAGCCCGGCTCCAGAGCCGCCGCCCGGGAGAGTTCAGGTCGAGAACGGGGGCCCGGCCGCACGTGCAAACCGCGGCCCCAGCGCTCAACGGGCAAAGGCGTCCTTGCCTCGCCGCTCTAGCTGGGCGGCTCTGGAGAGGTGACTTAACCTCTCTGGGCCTCTGCCTGGATCAATCACTGCCAGGTACTTCCAGCACCACTCCACAGGCAGCCCGGGGCAGCCGCGGGGACAGCCAGGTGGGAGCCTTCCCGGGGGGCAGGAGACAGGGTCGAGCTGCTCGAGGCTCAGGTCGTATCCGCAGGTGCCTCCCCTACCCGCAGGGCCCCCACAGCCCCGAAGCATGTCCACTGAGTCACGGGTGCGTGGGACGTGTTTTCCTCTCTGTCGTACGCCTCCTGTGGCTGCCGTGACAAATGACCACCCACCGCGGGGCTGAGGACAGCAGAAGCGTATCCGTCACAGTCCCGGAGGACAGAAGTCCAAGATCTAGGCGTCACCCTGGCCACGCTCCCGCTTGGGGCTCCGGGGCAGGTGCCTGCCTCGTCTGTTCCAGCTGCTGGGGCTCCGGGCAAACCCTGGCCTGTGGACCCGTCACCCCGATCTCTGCACATCACCCCGTCTTCCCGTGATCTTGGTCTCTGGGTTTCTGGGTCTGAAACCTCCCTTCTCTGTCTTTTAAAAGGACACTAGCACGCCTGTCATCCTAGCACTCTGGGAGGCGGAGGTGGGAGGATCGCTCAAGTTCAGGAGTTCAAAACCAGCCTGAGCAAGAGCGAGACCCCGCGTCTATTAAAAATAGAAAGAAATTAATTGGCCAACTAAAAAATATACATATACAAAAAATTAGCCGGGCATGACGGTGCATGCCTGTAGTCCCAGCTACTCGGGAGGCTGAGGCAGGAGGATCTCTTGAGCCCAGGAGTCTGAGGTTGCTGTGAGCTAGGCTGACGCCACGGCACTCACTCTAGCCCGGGCAACAGAGACTCTGTCTCAAAAAAAAAAAAAAAAAAAAGGACACTAGTCACTGGGTTTAGAGCCTAACCCAGGGCGGTCTCATCTCGAGGTCCTTAGCCACCTCTGCGGCACCCTCGTTTTCAGTAAGGTCGGGCTCCCAGGTTCTGGGGGGTTAGGAAGTAGACAAACCGTTTCGGGGCCACCGTCCCACCCCTGCAGCGAGAGAGTCTCTCCCCCGTGTCCTCTCCTGCCCCGTCTCACGGTTTAGCCAGAGCCGCTGTCCCACCCACGGGGCTGTGGCCCGACCTGAGCCGGAGTTGTCTGCTTCGCCCCGAGCTCCACGAGGACCGCGTCTGCCTGTTCCAGCTTCTGTCCTGGCACGAGGCTCCTCAACGTGCAACGAACCGTCGTCCAAAATGCTGGACGGAACCGAAGTCTGGTGCCAACGGTCTCTGCCAGTCTGAGTGCTGCGCTCTGTGGCCGGTGGCCAGGGCGATTTTATTAGTGCTCTCCTTTCTCGAACCCTTAACTTCCTTGGGGGCTGAAGGCGAGTCCACGTGACCCGGCCCGCCGAGGTCTGGAGACCAGGGACCCGGCCCCCACGGGCACCCCCTGTGCAAGAGGCAGCCTGTCCCCGAGGACCGCAGTGCCGCCAGGACGCAGGGACGCCAGGAGAGCCAGACAAGAAGCCGGGCGGACGGCGCGGGGCCGTGTCCTTGGAGTGGAGACCAGACACGGGGAACGACAACACACGCCCAGGAGAGGGACGCAGGGAAAGCCCAGCCCCAGACCCTCCTGGCCCCGCTGTGCCCGCTAGAAAGCAGCCCGAGCCTTCTGTGGCCGGCGCTGCAACGCTGCCAGCTTCCTGTCATTGCCCCTTAGAGAAGGGGAAATTCCTGTTGTTTTAGGATTAAGTAATCAGCATGTCATTCATTTCTCCAAACCGCGGGCGCGGGGCCCGCCGGAGCGCCGACACTGAGGCCAGCAGAGCTCGGGTCCCTGCGGGGCGGCCCCACGCAGACCCCGGGCAGGCCCGGCCCGCGCCCCCGGCCGCTGCAACGCAGAGGGGAGGCCGGGACTCGAGGCCCTGGGAGGACCCCCGCACGTCTCCGGACTCTGCGTCCACCTCCGTAAAGCACGGCAGCAGCAGGCGCGCCCGGGGAGGTCCTGTGGCCTGACGCCCGCCCGCTGCTCAGGGAGCCGGCCCGGACTCCTGCACGGGAACCTCGTGACGGTCCTGGGAGGCAGGTGCTGTTGTCACTGCAGTTGACCCAGACGCAGCGGCCGGGGCTCGGGGGTTAGAGGGTAAGAAATCGGCCCCTGCCGGAGCGGCTTCGGCCGTCCCCCGGGTTTTGCGCCGTGTCACGTGGGGCGGCCTTTCCGCGCCCACGGAGCTTCCTTGTCTCCCGAGTCCAGTCGGCGTCTTCCTGTGTCGGCCCCGGCTTCCTACCGGCGGCCGCAAGAGCCGCGTGTCCCCCGGGGGGACGGCTGTCTCCCGAGACGGGGCTCAGGCAGCGCCGGCAGGACTTTGCACGGTTCGGGGACTCGGCCCGGCGCCACCGCGGACGTGGCCTGGCTGGGCCTTCTGCGACCTGCCTGCTCGGAGCTGGGAGCCCGGGGGAGCCCAGGAGGGCACAGGCCACGCCGCCCCTTCCAGCTCTCTCCCCACCCCTGCGTCCACACCGCGCCCAGGCCCTGGGCCCCGGGGGAGCCTCCACCCAGGCTGTCCCCACCGCCCAACACCTGTCCCCTCCCGGGGACTCCGTCTCATCTCGCGGGGGCCAACGCAAGCTCCACCCCTCCCGAGACTCCACGCCCAGCCCTCCCCACCCCTGCATGGTGTGTGCCTGGTCCGCTCTTGTCCCCGTCCTCCCTTGGGTCCAGCATGTGCCCCAACGTCACTGTTTGAAAACAGGCTCTCCCCGCATCCCCGGGGGCTGGCGGCATCCCACGGGAGCAGGACGTCAACACGGGTGGACACGCAAAGTGTCCCCCCAGTAGAGACCGGACAGACGGGCGGGGGAACGAGGGAGTCAGAGAATGAATGTGTGATGACATGCTTGACCGAAAAGATGGTGACTGAGAGAAGAGAGAAAGTTGGGGGATGGGGGTTGGGGAGGAAGGAGGAAA
>VSMD01034803.1:0-12521 GCA_008750895.1 Mirza zaza
TTCTCCTGCTCAAATACCTCCCATGGCTCCCTCTCGCCCACGGAGAAAAGCCCATCCCTGGGCTCTGGGAGAACCAGCCATCGGCGAGGGAGCCCTGCGGTCAGACAGAGGGCGCGTCAGGCTCTTGGGCTCAGGGACACCACCCGCCCCCACCAGCCAGTCCCGCCTGCAGGTGCCTGCAGTCCCCGCGCCCCCTGCTGGCTCTGGGCGAGGCTCAGGCACAGGTGACAGCGGTTTTGTTCCTGGGCGTCTGCACAGGCAGGTGGGTGGGTTCAGAGGCTCCCAGCCCTGGCCGCGGGGGGTCACTGCAGGTCCCCGCTGAGCGTCTCCACCCGCAGCCAGAGGCCGCCCTCGGCGCGCAGGATCAACTCCGGCTTCCTGCGCGGCTCCGTGTGGTCGGGCAGGACGCGGAAGTGCAGCAGCGTGAGCGCCAGGGCCACCTTCATCTCGGTCATGGCGAAGGTCTGCCCGATGCAGTTCCTGGGGGCGGACGGAGGTGGGGACGGTGACGGCGCCCAGGCCCCCATCCGGGCCCCGTCGCACCTGGAACCTAGCCCGGGACCCCCCACCCCACCTGGCTCAATTTGAGAACAAGACAGGAGGGGAAGCTTCCGTGGGACCCCCATGTGGCCTTGCATGGCCCCGTCTCCAGCCCCTAACTCCGACCAGCGGGCCGGGGAGTGGACTCTGAGCACCCCCTTTTTCCCGGGATCTTATTTAAACCCCTGAAACACACCACCCCACAGTCAGCTCTCTGACCAGGTTGCCCCCAGGTTTACCACCCTCACCCCCTCCTGCCTCTGACCCCCGCGAGCCTCACCTGGGCCCCGCCGAGAAGGGAATAAACGCCAGGGGTGAGCTGTTCTGGGGGTTTTCTGGGTCGAAGCGGAAGGGCTCATAGACCTGGGGACCCGGCAAGGCAGGGCTGCTGGATGGGGAGTCTCAGGACACCCAGCCTCCCCCAGGAAAGACAGATGTGGGCACGGTAGACAGGGGGCGTCTGATGTCCCCGGTCAGGACTTCTCCCCATCACCAGGCCCCAGGGTGGAGAAGGGGGGAGGGACAGCACCTCAGGGTTGGACCAGACTGATGGGTTGTGATGAATCCCAAAGATGCTGATGGCACAGACGTTCCCTGTCCGGAGGAGGGGACATTCAGGACAAGGTCCAAGCCGCCTGAAGGGACCACCTCCCCACCCAGGAGCCGCCTCCCCCTGCCACCGTGGGCACCTTTGGGGATGACCCGGCCATCCGGGAGCACCACGTCCTTGGTGCAGCTGCGGGAGACGCCAGGGACTGGGGGGTGCAGCCGCAGACTCTCCTTGATGCACATGGTGAGGAAGGGCAGCTGGGCCAGGTCCTCCCTAAGGAGCACCCCCAGCGGTCATCCAGGGAGCCAGCACAGCCCTGCTGCTGCCCCGTGACTCCCTCCCGCCTCCTCCCTCCAAACCTGAGTCATACAACAAAATTGACTCTGGAGGAATCAAGGATGTCAGCGTCAGAAAATCAAACTCACAAAAGCACTAGAAGAAAACTTGGCCTCTATTTTTCCAAGCATTTTTGAGCAAAACACAACACTCAGAGGGTATCCTAAAAAATGTTAATATATTGGCATGAAAAACTTTAAAAATGTTTATAATCGGCTAATAAAAGCAAAAAAAAAAAGTCTCCTAATGTCCTTATAAGGTTATTTTGATGGATAAGATCCACTCCACACTGTAGGATGAAATTATTTAATATTTTAAAGGTGTCAATTATTTCTAAATTAATCAAGATATTCAATGCAATCCAATAAAAATCTAACTAGATTTTTTTCTTAATGTGTCAGTCTTATTGGGAGAACTGAAGTTCATCAGGATTAGGTCAATTTTAAAATAAAGGTCAAAGAAGGGGCATGCAGTCAACCAGATATTAAAGACTTATATTAAAAAAAAAATACTGTGGTACTTCTGCAAAAAGAGAAACACAGACCCATGAAACAGAGTAGAGAGCTTGGAGTCAGGCACACAAACAGGTGAAAACTTGGAATCAGGTTAAGCAAAGTCCACACACTCCTGGGAAATGGATAGTTTGGTGGAAGGTGTTCAGACCACCAGAGATGAACAAACAGAAAGAATCCAGATCCTTGACCACTCCATGTACAGGGTGGAGTGTCTTACTCAGCGAGGAAGGTAAAACTCTAAAGTTAAAAGAAGATAACTGAATTGACATTTTTGTCACTTAGAAGTAAGAATCCTTAAAACTCCAAAGGCAGAAGCTGGAAGATTTTTAAGAAAGGATAAATATGCATGAAAGTTAAGGATTTTTGTGTAATAAAAGACAGCATGGACCAAATTAACATTCAGATGAGAGATTCAGAGATGTCTACAATAACTACATAGATCTAGAACAACACCTTGAATATGTAAGGAATGTTTGCTAATCCACAGAGAAAGACAGGTGACCCAAGAGAAAAGTCAACAAAGAATATGATCTAAGAATTCATGGAAGCTCAAACACAAGAGATTTAAGAAGAGATGCTCGAAGTCACTAGTTACCAGAGAAACAGAAGTTATCTAACAATGAGGTGTCACTTCACATCTATTTGAGACAAGAATTAGGCCAGGCACAGTGGCTCACACCTGTAACCCTAGCACTGTGGGAGGCCAAGGTGGGAGGATCGCTTGAGGCCAGGAGTTCAAAACCAGCCTGAGCAAGAGCAAGACCCTGTCTTTACTAAAAAAAGAAAAATTAACTGGTCATGGTGGTGGCATGCACCTGTAGTCCCAGCTACTTGGGAGGCTGAGGCAGGAGGGTTGCTTGAGCCTCGGAGTTGGAGGCTGCAGTGAGCTATGATGATGCCATAGCACTCTAGCCTGAGTGACAGAGAGAGACCCTGGCTCAAAAAAAAAAAAAGGAGGGGGATTAACAAAGTGGGTAACGCTACATATTGGCTGAGGTTTGATTGGGGCAGAGGGGCTTCATGCATGTATAATGGTGTGGACAGGGGCTGCCATTCTCGGTGGCCACCGCCAGTACACGGTCAAAGAAAGACAATGCGTGTTTTATGACAAAGCAAGCTGGCTCCCAAGCACAGATCTCAGAGAGATTCTCTGACAGGTAGATAATGACACATGTACAAAGATGGTCGTTGCTCTGGAGAGAAGGAAGCAACCCAGGGTCCCACTAAGGGATGAGAGAGAAAAGGACTAGATGATGGCAAAAAGCAATAAACGAAATAATGTGCTCAGAACTGTGCATGGCTGAGAAAATCACAGTGCTCCATTTGAAGGTAAGAGCCAGCAGAAGATCTGTGATATGGCAACATATCTGGAATTTTAAAATATATCCACCCCAACAAAAAAATCTTAAAAATAAAAGGATTCATCTCTCTAGAATCCTCGTACTGGAAGTGGAGAATTGGCATGAATGGGAAGAAATAAGTATTGCATGAAAAAAAAATGATGAGAACTTGCCATGAATTGAGAAACATGATTAACTCAACCATTGGCACCTACATCCAAAAGGTTAATTAATTACAATGTTCAAGAGTATTTTTCAAACTAGCCAACCTGATCATAGAAATCAAATGGAAAAATAAGAACTCAAAACAATTGCAAAGCAAAGTAATAAGAGAGAATCAACTTTACCAATATGAAAGTTTTTAAAAGTAAGCTAATAAAGTCTTCTTCATGCTTATGTATGATTATGTAAATTGATGTAAAAGAATATAGATGATAAACCCAAATATATAAATACATTTAGCTTATTTTAAATCTGCTACTTAAATCTACTATTATTTAAAGCCATGAGACAATGGCTGGGTGTTGTGGCTCACGCCTGTAATCCTAGCACTCTGGGAGGCCGAGGCAGGCGGATCATTTAAGCTCAGGAGTTCAAGACCAGCCTGAGCAAGAGCGAGACTCCATCTCTACCAAAAATAGAAAAAATTAGCCGGGCATGGTGGCGCATGCCTGTAGTCCCAGCTAGTCGGGAGGCTGAGGCGGGAGGATCGCTTAAGCCCAGGAGTTTGAGGTTGCTGTGAGCTAGGCTGATGCCATGGCACTCTAGCCTGGGCAACACAGTGAGACTCTGTCTCAAAAAAATAAAATAAAAATTAAATTAAAAAAATTAAAATTAAAAATAAAGTCATGAGACAAGTACAAAATGTTCATTAAATTCTGTGAGATAATTAGACATTTGGAGAAAAATAGATTTCAGCATAGATTTCATAGGAAAAAGTCCTAAATACAAAACTATTAATAAAATATTACCTAAATAAAATATTTTTTAAATAAATAAACCCATTAGAGAAAAACAAACAAGAATTTTATGTTTTAATCTTAGAGTGGTAAGGGCTTTTCCAAGAATGATTTTTAAACACAAAAACAAAAGCTATAAAAGAAAGTATTAGTAACTTTGAATACAAATAAATAAATTACATGAAAATTAGTGAACAAAACCAAAAATAAAATCAAAGACAACATAATAAATAATTATGCATAACAAAAAAGAACTAACTTTCATATGCAGTTTTTAGAAATCAATTAAAAACTAGAAAAAATGCAAAGTAAAGAGAACAAATTATGCAAAAACTGACACGTCACAAAAAATGAAATGTGCGTGTCTGATCAACAAGTGAAAATAATGCTCAATTTTGCCCATGTTTTAAAGTGATGTTCATTAAAATAACAAAGTGTTATATTGCACCTGTTAGACCGGCAAATGTTTTGAAGTTTCACAATGCACATTACTGGGGAGGACAGGGGAAACTGACATTCTCAAAATCCTCACGTAGAAATGGATTTTGGCGAGAGCTATTAAATTGTAAAACTCAAGCGGCCTTTGATTCAGCGAAGGCACTTCTAGGAAGTGTACAGACCCTGCTTCTGGGCTCTATTCCTATTGCCACTAGGCAATAGTGCAGAATAAAAAGAAAAAAAAAACACTTTCCCCCTTCTCCGCCTGGCAGCAGAGCCAAGGAGAGGGGCTCGGGGACAGGCCGTGAGGACCCACACTCACCACTCAATCTCCGCAGGCTCACGGCCCCTCAGCACCTCCCGCACCTCCTGCCGGCAGCGCTCCTGGTGTTCCGGGTGCCTCGCGAGGTTGTACAGGACCCAGGAGAGACCGCTGGCCGTGGTGTCATGGCCTGAGGGGCGAGAAGGTTGACCCGGGTCTCTGAGCTGCTTCAGCACCAGAGCGGTGGACAGCGCCCTTGCTTGTTGGCTCTCAGGGAGGGTGGGAGGATGGAGTGTTCGGGGTCCACCCACCGCACCCTTGGGAGGGAGAGACCCCCGTCCCCACCGTAGTCCCCACACCGGGACCCTCACCTCCAAACATGAAGGTGTCAGCCTCTGCTCGTATGTCCTCGTCTGACAGCTCCTTCCCATCTTCATCCTGGAGACAGGAGGCAAAACCCCCGGGTCACACCTGCTCTGAGGGCACCTGAGTCCCACCTGAAACATCCCTGAAGACCCATCATCCGAGCAGGATGCCGCCCTTGTCATCTCCAGACCTGCCACAGGGGCTTCCTCCCTGGCCTCCTGCCTACTGCTTTCCTCCCCCTGGGCAGACTTCTACAGAGTCACCTCAAAAATTTATCTGGCTTGTCCCTCCCTTCCTCAGGCACCATACATAGCTCCCCAGTGCCCTCTGAATTAAGTCCAAATCCATGGACCTGACGTTTGACATCAGTGTCTAGTCCAGCTCTTGAATCCGGGTCCCGGGGAGGCCCACCTTGGCCAGCAGGAGCACATCGATGAAGTCCAGCGTCTTGGACTTGGCCTTGGCTTTGAGGAAGCCGTCGACGCCCTGGGTCTCGAGGGCGCGGCGCCGCTCCCGGACCACGGTGTCCGTGAAGCCGTGCACCAGGGCGCAGGCCCTGCGGAAGCGCCGCCCGTCGGGCGTGAGGTAGTACAGGAGGTCCGCGTGCAGGAGGAGTTGCCGATTTCTTTTCACGATGAGCGCGCTGAGCTCTGAGATGGCAGCGATGTACTCGCTGGGGCGCCTGAAGCGTGGGGAGGAAAAGAGAGGAGGCGGCTCCTTAACTCACGTGCATCGCTGGGAGCACCTCCCGGCCCCCAGCCCCAGGGCCACGGTCCCTCCAGGAGATGGAGCCGCCAGGCCCACGGCTCTCCCCGCCCCTGCGCTCTGCCAGCTGCCTGGTGCCCGGGTCCCCAGGGCAGAGCTTGGGCGATGTGCTCGTTTTCTCTCTTTCTTACTCAGCATCTGCTCCTACCTACGCTTCCTCAGTTTCTCCGAAAGCCGCTCCACTTTCTCCAACAAGCCCAGACCTCCTCCTTTGCAGTTCCCTCTATTTCCTGTGTCTACACGACAGTCAATCCTCCACGGAGCCAAAAGTCCAAGCTCAGCTCTGACCAAGACTATTCTGTGCTCAGACACCTTCCATGGCTCCCTAGGAACCTTGGATAAAGTCCATACCCCTCCGCCTGGCTTTTCCACGTCCTTGAGATCTAACCAATGTGGACCCGTCCGCCCTCACTGCCAAGGTGTCTGTTTAAAGCCTGTTGCACATGCTCTGCGTGCCCGAGCCTCCTCGCCTTGACTCACAGTTCCACCTACCTGGAAGAACAGCTCTTTCTCTCTCCCTGTCCCTGTCCTTCAATGCCCAGCTATGAGCCACCTACTCCAGAAAGGCTTTCTAACTGCACTGGTCAGGACTTCCTCCTCCTCCACCGACCCCCTCGGGTCCATGGCCCAAGTCCCCACGCCCGGGGCAAGGACTCACTCCTGGCAATGGCTGTTGAAGCCGAAGACGCATTTCTGCAGGCAGTCCAAGGTCATGAGGCTGATGTGCTCGAACATGTCCAGACGGGCGCTGCCCTCCGAGGCCAGGCGCTGCCACTTGGCCTGGCCAGAGAAGGGCACAGAGCTGGGGTTAAGCCCTGGCTTCCTCTAGCCCCTCCCCAACCCCAACCAGCAGGATAGACTCCCCCAGAACCAGCCTCCTGGCCTCTGCCCCGGGCACCCACCCCCAGGGAGGACCAGAGTCAGGTGGGAGAGGAAGCTGTTACTCTTAGGAGATGCAGACCCCAAGGCTGGGAGTCAGGACCCGAGTTCAAGTTCCAGCTCTGCCTCCCATGCTCTGAGCGCCCTCGGCCAGCTCACTGCCCTCCCCCATGTCTCACCTGTAGAATCTTTAGAAACAGTCAGCCTGACCTGCTTTGTTGCCAGTTAAACCAGCCCTGCTCCACCACGCCTAGCTCGCTACTAGCTGGGTGAACTTGGGCAAGCTCCCTGACCTCTCTGACCCTCAGTTCCCTCATCCATCGTGTGGCCATCACAGTCATCTCTACCTCCTAGGGCTGTGGAAATTAAATCAGAGACAACGTGTATCATGGAATCTGCACACAGCCTTGTCTCTGGCGTATGGTGAGTGCTCGGTGAATGTTGGCCTTCCTCATTTTTATAGATTACAAAACTATCCCAATGGTGGGACAGGTGCTTCCTCCCCGGGCCCTGGGCATCCTTGCTGGGCATGCCCAGAGTGCAAAGCCCTAGTGTTCTCCACCTGGGCCATTTCTCAGACTTGTGTTTGCAGAGAACAACCTCAAGGGGTAAGGTCATGACTCCCTCTAAATCCATATCAGGTTTGTTTCCGCTTGCCACAAAAGCAGCCTCCCTGAATCCACTGCCCCTCCTCTGTAATGCAATATACCGCATGAGCAGGCACCTGGAAAGCCCGCCTGTGAACCCGATGGGATTCGTGTGGCTCAGCGACAAGTGCAAATGAACAAGAAGCACATGCCGATTGCTGCAGCGTGATCATAAACTCCCCTTTCTCTCTGACCCCGGAGCGTGGTGTCCTTTAGGAGCATCCATGTAACAGTCACAAGGTAGCTTCTCCACTTGCCAGTAAAAGAGAATCGTAGGCACTTTGCAAAAACCTAAGCCCCAGTTCTCCGCTTCTCCCTGTGCCCTTTGCAATGTGATTTTTCAACAGTCCTGCAAGACGTGGAGCCTGTGCTAGTCCACGTTGATTCTGTGATGGCTTTTGCCAGCCAGGACGCTGCACTAAAAATGATGAGATAATAATTAATAAACCTAAGCCCCAGCAGGCATTGCAGCCTCCTCTCAGTGTCTTGGAGCCCTGTCCCTGCCATGGGGACAGCTGGGGACCCCTGCTGGAGGGAGAGAGTCGTGTGGGGGAGAGTCCAGTGTCCCCGCTGAGGCCATCCTACATCAGCCAGACGCTGGCCGAGCCCCACACAGGGGAGAGACGGAACCAGGATCACAAAGCTGCCACCTGACCCGCAGCTGGTCACGCACCCCAAGTGACCCTCCCACACCCACACGAACCAGCCCTCTGTCCCGTGGACATGTTAGCAGTCATGAACCCTTGTTGCTTTAAACTAACGAGTTTGGAAGTGGTTTGTGTGTAGCAATAGCTACCGTGCAATCTTTGTCATTGAACTCTTTTTTCTTTTGAGACAGAATCTCACTCTGTGGCCCGGGCTAGAGTGCCGTGGTGTCAGCCTAGCTCACAGCAAACTCTATCTCCTGGCCTCAAGTGATCCTCCTGCCTCAGCCTCCCGAGTAGCTGGGACTACAGGCATGCACCGCCATGTCCAGCTAATCTTTTTTCTATATATATTTTTAGTTGTCCAGCTAATTTCTTTCTATTTTTAGTAGAGACGGCGTCTCGCTCTTGCCGGGCTGGTTTTGAACTCCTGACCTTGATTGATCCTCCTGCCTTGGCCTCCGGGAGTGCTAGGATGACAGGTGTGAGCCTCCCCGCCCGGCCTGTCATTGTCTCTTGAGCTCACAGGGCTTGTGCGACGGAAACATAGAAACTGACACTGTCTGAGCACCTACTATGTGCCAGGGACAGGACTCCATGACATCATCTTGACCTTTTAAGTAGGGATTGTTATATCCATTTTACAGATGAGGAAACCGTGACTTGGAGAGAAAGAGCAATGGCCCCTGAGCCACCCAGCAGAGCCAAAACTCCAGATCAGACCTGTCTGAGGCCCCTCTACCTTTCCAGAGGTTTCCGCTGGGACCCTGGGGGTCAAGGGACTCACGTGCATGATGTTTATGCTCTTGTTGAAAATCTTCACATAGGGCTTCAGGATGTTGAAATGGAAGGCGGGCGTCAGCATGCGGCGGTGGCGGCTCCACTTGTCACCGGCGCTCAGCAGGATCCCGTCCCCTAGGAGGGGCAGGCAAGGGCCGTGGGCAAAGGGAAGTGCCTTGTCCTGGCCCCACCAGGCTGTCCCCACCCCTGTTCACCTGCAGCTACTCACCCAGCCAGGGCTTGAGGAAGCTGTAGAAGACCACGTTCTTGGGTGCGATGGCAGCTGACATGAAGGAGGACCATCAGAGGACAGGAAGTGGGGAGGGGAGGAGGATCCCAGCCAGGGGTTTGCACTGCCCCCCTCCAAGCCCAGCAGAGCAGGTAGGGGGCCAAGGGCAGAGGAAGCAGGAAGGATGGGGGTTGGTGGGGGAGGGGACCAGACCAGGCCACAGAAGCACAGCAGAGTGGTGACACAGCCTAACACGGCACAACATGCTCCATCATGCCTTGACATGGCTCCTACATGGCCCACCATGTTTTGCAATACATGAGCATAGCTCAAAGCTCTACAAAGTGCCTTCAGAGGGTCCTAGGACCCCCTGTCTGCCCCAGAGCCCTCTGACTTCCTACATGCACCTGGGACGTGTGACATGGCCCTGACATGTGCTGACACATCCTGACATGACTACTAAATACATGACCACCCCTAGCATGACACTAGATGCTCTAACGTGACCTCGGTGTGCTCCACAGACAGGCCCCAGATAGGACTTAAATATGGCCCCTTTAATGTCCCAGACTTGGGCCAGGTGTGACCCAGACTGTCCCTCAGTCACGACAAGAGCATACCCTCCGCCAGCCACGTACTCTCCCCAGGGCTCTGGGCCTGGAGACCGAGAAGGCTGAAGCCAGCCCTGGCAGGAGCCCGTGGGTACTAACGAAGCCCACTGCACCGCCCCGCCTCCTGCTTTAAGCAATTAATTCCTACTCTTCATGTCAGACGCAGCTCTGGCAACTCCTCCTCCAGGAAGCCCTCCAGCCTGCCCCAGCAGAGACCTTGTTTCTCCATGGAGCTGTCACGGGCACCTCCCTCTGGCCCTGGCCTGACCACTCCAAGTCGGGGATGCCTCTGTGGAGACCCATCTCCTCTAGCTTGGGGGTTCCTCCAAGACACGACCCCCGAGTCTAGGCCTCTTGGGGCTCCAGTGGTGCCCAAAACACCAGGTCTGGGTTGGCAGACGGCAGAGCGGGGAGGAGACACCGAGGTGGGGGTTGGGGGGTCATATGCGGGGAGGAGGGAGGTGGCTGCGGGAGCAGAAGGAGGGAGGGACCCGGGCCCTGCAGGGGCCACACAGCAGCTCGGGGCACGAGGGGCTGGAAGCCCTGGGGCGCCCACCACCACGAGCCCCGCAGGGTACCTGAGGCGCTCAGGACAGACCGCACGAAGTCGGGGTGGCACAAAGTGATCAGGGGAAAGACGGGGCCCAGCCACCGCTTAAAGACCCGGGGGTAGGTGGCCACCAGCTGAGTCACTTCCCTCAAACCTTCCTCCGTGGGGGGCACCTGCAAGGAAGGCAGAGAGGCCACCGCCCGCCACGGTTAATTTCAGGTGCCGCCGTGACGGGGCCAAGCGTTGCCCAGATAGCCGGCGACCTTTATTTCCGGGCGTGTGTGTCTGTGTGTGTGTCTCCAGAAGAGATCGGCGTTTGCATAGGTAAACTGAGGAAGGAAGATCCGCCCTCCCCAGCGCGGGCAGGCACCCTCCAAGCCACTGGGGGCCCAAAAAGGCGGAGGAGGGGGCTCGGCTCTGTCTTCCGGAGCTGGGACATCCGCCTTCCCCGCCCGGGGACGTGGGAACTCCAGCTGCTCCGGTGCCTGCACGCGGACCGAGTGGCAGCTCCAGCCCGCGGGCGGGTCGCCGCGAGGGGACCTCTGGGCCCGGACACAGGCGTGAGCCGATCCTCGTCACGACTGACTTCCCTCTTCTCTAACAGATAGGCAGGTCGCCGACGGGTGGCTGGACGGACAGGGAGATGGAGCCTGCTGTGATTCCTCGCAGGGGGCGGGGGTCTCTGCTTCCTCCCGCCCCGTCTCTCGGGCAGTCTCAGAGTCCCCCCGGGGCGCGTTTCAGGGCGGAGGGAGAAGACACGTCACCTGCTCGCAGAGAAGCCCGCTTCGGCCCCAGAGGAAGCATTTTCTGGTCCTGGGAGTGGCCCCACCCCAGGGGCAGCCACATGGGCAGTTTGCAGACAGCCGTGTGGCCTCAGAGAGTGACCTGGGGCTGCTTCCCCCGTTCTTTCTCGTCCTGGCTGGGCCCCAGAAGTGTCGGCCCCTCTCGAGGAGAGGGGTCTGTGTACCAGGGACCTTCCAACCTCGGCTGACCCCGGGGGCGGACGGGAGCTCTGACCGCCCATGCTGACCGTGGCTCCCTCCCGCGAGCGCCTTCTGCAGCCCAGGCTCTGAGCGCAGCGTGTCCCCCGCACCCTCCCCAAGGACACGCCCGTGGGCCCTGCCGTTGCCGGTGAGCAGGCTGAGGCCACAGCACCGGCACCCGCAGGACAGAGCAGGTCCCGGTCAGAGGGCAGGGCCGGGAGGGGCAGTGCCGGCTCCCAAGAGGGGACCTGAGTGGCGCCAGTCATGCAGGTTGCACAGCGGGGCCTGCTGGGACGTCCCCGTGGGGAAGAGCGGGTGAAGAGGACGGTGCCCAGGAAGGGCAGGGGTGGGACAGTGTCCCCAGCCGTCTTCCAGCCCAGCGGTGGCCCTGTGTGTTTGGGGTGGGGTGTGGCGTCCCAGCTAATTCCTGTGTGGAGCGGCAGCCCGGAGACACAGGACGCGGGCCAGGCAGGGGCAGACCCTGCACGGTGCCCTCAGGAGCCCTCAGCCCCGCAGTGCAGAACTGGGGCGCCAGGCCCTGCGCTGTGCAGCCTCCCCGGGAGCCCCCGGTGCACCAGGGGGGAGACAGGCAGGAAGAGGACGCCGAGCAGGCCGGGGTGGGAGGACAGGGAGGGGACAGAGGCCGGGACGGCACAGCAGAGCGGTGAGGTAGTGAGCAGGGGGAGAGCGAGCCGCCGCCCTGGCTTCTCTGCCTTCCCGACCCTAGCCCACCTCCGCCCCTGGCCCCCCGAGCCCCTTCCCGGCCCTGGGGAAGTGCCCAACCCTGACCCCCAGCCCCGTCCTGCTGCCACACTCACCAGGCCCAGGTGACCCCAGAACCAGCTGCGTTTGGGGGGCTGCGGGAAGCAGCGCAGGCGGCGGCAGGTGGCGTAGAAGGCGCAGGCCCAGGCCAGGACGCGGGCCAGGAGCCAGGAGGCCCCGAGCAGCGGCAGCAGCAGCCACGGGGAGGCGGCCGCCGGCCCCAGGCCCAGCCAGGACAGGCTCAGCTGGGGCATCCTGCAAGGCGGGCGGGGGCAGGGGGAGCTCCTGAGGCCCAGGGGAGGGGAGGGGTGCCAGGCCCGGTGCAGAGGGCAGGGACGGGGGACCCAGAGATGGGGACGCAGGGG
>VSMD01034804.1:0-79117 GCA_008750895.1 Mirza zaza
CTCCCCAGCCACCGCGGGAGTGCCACACACCTGGGTTCAAGTTCTGCCTCCAGCATGTGGTAGATCTGTGAGCCCTGCTTTCTTATCTGTGACTTGGGACACTAAGTTTCCACTGCAGGCGTCGCGGTACAGGCACAAAGCACAGCGCCAGGCGCATAGCGTTGAATGTAATCGTCATCGTTATTGTTACTGCTCCAACACCAGGTAGTGTTGGCTTCCACCGCAAACCATGTGGGTGAGAGCATTGCAAGTTGACCTTTAGAAAACACTTTTCTGAAGCAGGGTGGGAGCCAGAGTGACTCAGGCAGTGAGACTGTAATCCCTCACACACGGCTGCTAATAAACAAGGCAAGTTCCACCCTCTACATGGATTCATTTCTTGAGCAATACGTGCAAAACCAAAACAAAGCAGGATGGTTTTCATTCTTCCTTTCCCTCTCTGGATCAGCTGCACAAGATGTTCCTTCGGGTCAGAGCCTGCTTGTGCATCTCGATCTGAGGTTCTTTCCCAGAGTGTGCATCCAACTCACCAGGAGAGCTTTGGTAGCATGCGATGCCCAGACCCCCTGCTGCCAGCAAAGTCAGGACCTCCAGGGCCCAAGACACTCCATTTTTAACACACTCTCCAGATGGGTCTGATATATTCCCTGGTTAATAATTAGAGCCGCAAAAACGCTGATGACCACGTGGAACACGTCACCAGGAAAATGCATATACACAAAAGCTTAGGTGCAATTTCAGCCTTCCGCACACTCCTCAAAGGCCTTCCACAGACTCCTTCTTGCTTCATGAAGTCCGGGCCAAGAACTTTTACTTTAAAATCACACCTCTCTGGTTCCATTATTATGGGTTGGTCTGTCAGATCCTTTTTGTGAGTGACCATCTGAAAGCAGGAATCGGGACCTCAGCCTTCCTTCTCTCCTGCCTGTAGGTCAGGTTCACCGGCAGCTTCGCTGAGATGCAGTGTGGTGTTCTGGGGTCTCTTCGTTAAGGTACTTTGAGCTACAGCAACAGAGGCAGACTCTGGCTTCAACCAAAAGGGGAAGCATCAGCTTGCAGGATCCAGGGAGGGCTGAACAGCCAGGCCAGGGGAGGATGAGAAGGACTGGGCTTCAGGAACAACCGAAACAGGACTCCCTTCTGCCTCGCTCTGTGGCCTTACTCTGAGTCACTTTCTTTTTCTATCACTGCAGACCAGCTTCCTTCTCCACAAGCAGGGAAACATGGTCGTTGATAGTGTCTAGGTTTCATTTCTCAGCCACCAAAAAGAGATTGTCCTCAAACGCTTTCTAGACTCAAATCCAAAGATCCTGGGGAAGGTGTCCACTCGTAGACCAATCAGCTGGGGCCAGAGGCAAGGCCACGTTGGACTCGCGTTGGCTCCCCCATGACTCCATCAGCAGGAGGAGAAGGTGCTTCCTGAGAAGGGGCTGGGCAGGTGGTCCCAGGTGTCCATGGCCTAGACTTGAACCTGATCCCATGGCCAGCTAGCTCCATGTCCTTGATGCTTAACCCACTCAGCTTCTGGTACCCCATTTGTGAATTAAAGCTGACAATACAGACCCCAGCATGGTACTGTACTTAAATGTGAAGGCACCAGAGGATCAAGGCAAGAAACAGATGACACACTCAAGGGGTGCTTGGAGAGAGTTTCAGAATAGGGCTGTTTGCAAAGATGTGGGCAGGGTGTGTGGGAACCCCAGGGGACAGCAGGACCCTAGGCTTAGACATAGAGGGGCCCTGTAGCTTCCCCTAGGCCTGCAGGAGTGCAGGGAGGCAGCAGTTACCAAAACCCAGAGTCAGGCAGGGCATGAGCAGATGGCGATCTCTTCGGGGAGACCCCACAGAGAGAGCCAGAGAAGGCAGTGCTCCAACTGCTGCCCACTGACCTCACCTAGCCCCACAGTGCGGCCCCAAAAGGCTGGAAGATAGCTCTGGAGGGGCAGGTGGAAGATTCCAGCACAGCACCTGGTATAGAAGAGATGTCCACTATTTTCAAAGTATTCTCTTTTTAAATAATGAAATTATTTAATACATAGAGGATACCTATTGTACCCACATCCATACGTAACAGCTGTTAATATTTTGCCATGTGTGCTCTGTGTTTTTAAGTAACACAGCATTACAGAGCAGGGGAAGATCCCTCTCACCCCTCTGCCTCTTACCCCTTCCTCCCTATGGATACCTGCTGTCCTGACACATGTTAGTCTTGTGCAGGTTTCTGTGTTTTACTGCATATATACTTATGTAGAAAACATATACACTATTGTGTGTTTTTTAAAAATTTGACATAATTGATATCATGCCATAAACATTCTTTTGCAACTTGCTCTTTTCACTTACCATATGATTTTATGACTTCCCCATACCAATACCTGTAGATCTAGTTTCTTCTTTTTTTCATTTCCTACTCAGTTTCCTACTAAGTTTTTTTTTCTTTGTAGAATTTGTTGAATGAATAAACCCCAGCTCATTTGTCTGTTTCCCTACTTAGGGGCATGTAGATTTTTCTGCTTTTTTGCCGTTACTCACAGGGCTACCTTGAGCATCCTTGTGTACTTACGTGAGAATCTCTCTAGAGCACACACCTAGAAGTGGAATTGCCAGGAGAAGAAGGCATGGCATCTTCCCTTTACTCAGCATTGCTAATTGCTTTCCAAATATTCCATACTCATATGAACCCAAACTAGAGTTCTTGTTCCCCCACATCCTGGCCAACACGAGATATTGTCGGGCTGATGATTTTTTTACAATCTGATGGGATGAAAAATACCTCATTTTTACTCTAATTTGCATTTCCATTATTACCAGTGAGGTTAAGCATCATGTAGGTATGGGTATTTGGATGTTCTCTTTTGTGAATTTCTCTTTCCTGTCTTTGCTTAGTTTCTCTGTGTGGTTTATCTCTTTCTCACTGACCTTTGAAGTTCTCTGTACATCTGAATACTAATCCTTCGTTGGTTGTGCGGGTGACAGATACTTTCCCCAGACCACGACTCGCCTTTCACGTTGATTTTGCTATCTTTTTGGTTTGTTTGTTTTGGTACAGAAATGGTTAATTTTAACATAGTCAAATTTATTTGTTTTCCTTTGGAGCCTGTGCTATTTTTTTCCCAGTAGTTTTACATTTTTGCTTTTCATATTGCTGACATTAGTCCCACTTGTTTAATACAAGGTAAGACTTTAGAATTTTAGCTTTTCCCACGTGGAACCCAGTGGCTCTTGCCTCCTGTACCAGGAGGCGCCTTCCTTCCCGCTGCTGGTGACCCTGGGCTGTCATTCACTGAAGTGTCTCAGTCCAGGCGCAGGACCCTGCCGTTTGAATTGCCCCTGCTCTGCTTTGCTCTGACATAGTCTGGCCGGGCCTGCACTCTTCTTCTTCGCAACTGCCTCAGCCGCTTTGTCTCTTTACTCTCCCGTTGGGATTCTAAGATCGGCATAAATAGCAGGTCAGGCAGGACCTTGAGCACCACATCATGGACAGTTTGAAGCAAGGAGATGATGCGGTCAAGCTTTACACTTTCAGATGCTCATGAAGCTGGGTGGGGGTTAGATTTTAGAGGATCAGACAGGAGGCAGGAAGAAGATAAAGTAGGGGGGTCCAGACCAGTCAGTGACAAGAGAGATGGGCAGCCAGGGTGGGGTGCAAAACCTGTAGGCCTCAATGACTGTGTAGCACATGTGAGAAGGGGATGTGAGAAAAGGCAAGTCACAGTCCCGGAGGAGCCAAGAATGACCATTGACTGAGTGACCTACGGTGCCTCTAGCTGAGGCTGGACACGCAGGGGAAGGAGGTGCTGGGTTTAACGTGGCTGTACAAACCTGGGGCATCTCAGGAAAGATCAGCTGGAAGAGTAGTGCCAAGAGGTTGATACATAGGTCTCAGGCTTAGAAATGACAGCTGCAGTAAAGATTTACGAGTCATCAGCATGTCTGATCACATCAAAAACAGCAGCCAGAGCGGGAGGCCTGTGCAGACAGCTCTGTTGGGAGGGATTGTCAGAGGATGAGGAGCTCATGGAGAAGACAAAGTGACAGGGATGGAGGAGGCACAGGGAGAAGTGGGAGCGCATGGCATCACGGCCGCCGGGGAAGGACAGTGTCAAGGAGTCATCCCTCGCACTAGGCACCAAGGGCTCTGGGGAGGAGACCAATGAGCGTTCATTGGTTTTCCAGAAAGGTCAGTGGTCATTAGGGACAGAAGTCAGATTTGAGTGACTTCATGAGCACCAGGGCAGAGGGGCACAAGGGGGTGGGGGACACAGATCTCCATGTGAGGAAGCATGACTGGCTGGAGGAGATCGGTGAAGGGCCTTGGCTTGCAGAGCAGGAGGGACTAGGGCTGGGGGAGGAGCACAGAGAGGAGGCAAGCGAGGCAGTGAATTCTGAGGAGGCAGGTAAAGCCCAAAAGGAGAGATGGGCCCTGGACAGAGGAGCCCCCGCTCCCCAGGCCTGGTGGGAAGGCCAGTGTGACTCAAAGTACACGAGGCCATTGCAAGGGTGGCCGTGGCCAAACCCCACAACCCATTCATTCTCTTGCCAGAGTACAGAGTGGCGTCATTTGTGAGGGTGGGGGTCTAGGAGTGCCAGTGTGGAGGGGGGTGGCTGAGGAGAGAGATGATATTTGGGGATGCCCTTGAGGGGAACAATGAGAAAGTTGACCAAGGCCTAATGGAATGATTGGCAGGGGACACTGGGGACCCTGGGAAGGAGACAGCGCCTGTGCAGAATGGCGTCTGGAGGGAGCGCAGCACGGTGGAGATGAGACAGCACGGAAGTGAGACAAGACGGTGCAGAAGTGAGAGCGCAGCCCGCAGCAGGACTCAGAACTGGAGGTGGCTGGAGCACCCTGCCTCATGATTCTTCCGAAATGCCAGGAGGGGGCTAGGCTTCCTGCAGGGCTCAGGCTGGAGACATGGGTCATTATTTTGAGACATTAAAATAAGAATGACCCAAGCAGGTTGGTTGACATGGTAACTCTCAGGCCACCTATAAGTCTACGGGATCGTACGGTGGCCCATCTGGAGCTCTGGATGGGCCTCAGGCTTTACAGGCCCCCAGGAAAGGTCCCAGCTTGGCCATGCGGTGGCCTCCTTGATACGTTCTGCACTTGATGTCTCTGCAAGAAGTGACAGCGCCTTTGTGAAAGCCCCGGCCCCCACCACCAGCGTGTAGCCCAGATGGCCGTGGCTAGGCTAGAATCTAGGGTAATTTCCCCTTAAAGACCTCCCTTCCCAAGCCACAGAAACTAAAGAGTGTAACAGTGGTTAGGGCCACATTCCTCAAATATAGCTGAGTGTATGGCCACGTGAAGGATTCTGCCTTGGTCACTGTGTATCGTGCTCAGCGGGGTTTGTGGCCTCCAACTTCCTGGCTCTGATGACCTCCTGTTAGCTCCATGACTGGATTGAGAAGGACATGGTAATAATCACCATAATAAAATAGGTATGAGGCTGGGCGCAGTGGCTCACACCTATAGTCCCAGGGAGGCTAAAGTGGGAGGACTGCTTGAGGTCAGGACTTTGAGATTGCAGTGGGCTATGATGACGCTACTGATTCCAGCCTGGGCAACAGAGCAAGACTCTGTAGATAGATAGTGACCAAACTAAGCATGATGGTCTAGTAAGCGGACCTCATCAACTACTCCCAGCCACCTGCAAGGTGAGTTGAATTATTCCCACTTTTCAGATGAGGAAACTGAGGCTCAAGGAATAAGTAACATGTCCAAAGTCCCCAGGTAATAAGTGACAGACCTGGCATGCCATCTGAACCCTGTCTGCCTGGCTGTGCTCATGCTCAGCAGATCTGCCTGCTCAGACCCTTTTGTTGAATGAGTGGGTAGAGGCCAGAAAGTGGTTGTTATAAGGGCTCAGGGTAAGGGCACGAACTTGGAGCCTGAAGATGCACTTTGAAGCCTCAACTCTGTCGCTCACTAGCTGGGTGGCCTCAGATAACACATGCCGTGGGGAAGCAGGGCCAGACTGCCGATCCTCACATACCCCCCAGCACTCTCCCCTGGGCCAGTGGGGCTGCCCAGCCAGTGGACCCCATGCACAATAGGACACTGGCCATCCTCACTGGTGGATGTCAGCCTTGGGAGTTAATTGCTGTGTTGGAAGGGAAGGGCCAATATCTAATGAGTAGAAAGCCATGGGGCTACCTGTGACAGCCAGACCAGGTGCCTTACCCGAAACCCGGTGGTGCCTCCTCTGAGCCTCCATACCCAGCCCAACCTACACAGCCCACCCCACCACCAGAGCCCCCATCATTGCTCTCTCTGCTCTGTTCACAGGCCCCTCTGCTGGGTCCGGTTCTGCGAGGTTCAGCCGGAGGCCCACCTGTCCTGATGCGTCTGTTGCTGGCAGCCTCCCCACACCTCCCGTCCCCAGACACAGGAAGAGCCACAGCCTGGGCAACAAGTGGGTGACTGAGCAAGCTCTCCCCCAGGGCTTCAGACTGACCTGCATGAGGGGCGTGGGTGCAATGCTGGGGAACACTAGCAGACGGGGTCCCTCACCACCTCTGTTCTTAGAGCTGCTGGAGGCAGCTGTTGGGAGCGCTGGCTGCCGTAGGCTCAGGGGGAGCTGAGGGGCCCTGGCAGCAGCGCCATCAACATGCTGCTGACTACGTCACAGGCTCGGCAGCCAGTAGAGGAATGGCAGGGAAGCGACAGTGGCATTCCTAAGAATTTGCCCAAGCCCAGTTAGTGACATATTGTTATAGAGAACCCAAGTCCAGTGGAACCAGCGACCGTCATACAGGGCAGCATTAGGTGTCTCATGGCACCTGCCCGCAGAGCAGTGGACCTGCTGGCTCTCCCAGCCCTGTGGGGCCCGCAGCAGGGGGTCACGTGGGGGTCTTTGCATGGCTGGGGGCAACCATGCCCATGTCCCCAGGGCATTGGGCACAGGCTCCTGAGCAGATGGGTCCACCCATTCCTCCCCTTCTCCTTCCTTCCTTCTTCCCATCTTTCCTTCCTTCCTTCCTTCTACTAAGGCACGAGCTACGGCCCAGCCCAGGCTGGCCCTGGTCGAGCTCCCAGGCCAGAGGAATGGGAGCTGCTCTCTGAGCATGCAGCCCCTCCCCTGTGCTAGCGCTCTGCACATGCCTGTCGCACACTAGCTCACTGAGTCCCCATGCAGGCCTTGGAGGTAGGTGCTATTACTATACACATTTTAAGAATGAGTCAATGAGGTTCAACAAGGTGAAGTCCATTGCCATGGTGAGGAAGCGCTGAAGCAAGGACCTGGACCTGGTGTGTGTGACTCCAGAACCGGACATGCTGGCCTCGTCACTGACAAGCACCATCTGCCCACTAGAGCCTCGTGATCCTCATAACCCTCCTGGGAGACAGGCAGGGCAAGTGTCGTTAGCCCCCATTAGATGGATGGAGAAACTGAGGCTCAGAAAAAGGATGTGACTTGCCCAGGGTCACGCTGTGAGAGGGCAGAGCCTGGACTACACCATGGCTCTGGGTGGAGGCCTTTTTCCTGCAGCTGCGCCATCCGCTATGGCCCCCAGGCAGGTGTAACCTCTCTTACTCCGTAGATAAGGAGCTTCGCCTTCTTTCTTCCTTTCCGTTTTCCAGTATGATGTGTCAGTTGAGTGTAGTTGAGAGTAAAAGTGCGACATTCCCATCGGAGAAAGCGAGGCATCTACTGGACGACAGTGTCCTAGAGTCCCGCAGCCCCCGCAGGGGCCTCACCCTCACCTCCTCCTCTGCTGTCACCAATGGACTCTCCCTAGGTAAGCGTCTCCAGCCCTCACACGAGAGGCGGGTGGGCCACAGGCCCAGCGTGTGCTCCGTGTCTGTCTCTGTGTCACTGTGCCACGCCCAGTGGCACTATCGCTCTGGAGAACCCAGTGGCTCCCCCAACCCCATGCAGGAATCGCCCCAAGCCAGGGCAGCCTTTGCCTCCTAGCCTTATGGGCTTCTTGGAGAACCCTGGGTTTGTCTTCCTCTTGCTGGTGCCCCTGAGCACAGCCGGCAGGTGAAAGAAGCAGCCAGACACATGCCTGAGACCAGCTGCCACTGAAGTCAGGCTGCTGCCAAAGTTGGGCTTCTGTCCCTGGAGAGCCATGACCCCCAAGGCCCTGCAGGACATAATAGCAGAAGCTGCCTGGGGTCAGCAGCTGGGTGGGCCACAGGTTCTCACTTGTGTACTTGTCTTCACGCTGAGAAGCCAGAAGTAGGGAGGATAAAACATTGACTTCAGGGATGAAATTGCATTACTGAGCGTCAACCAGACATGGTGCTTATGTCAGTGGAAGGGACAGAAATGGCGTTGCTGAGACTGGGATGGGGAGAAGTTGGTGTTAGGGCTGATGCTAGTGTGGGGCTCTGGTCACAGATCTGGCCCCTGGCGGTGCCCAGGTCAGCTGAGGGCAGGTGGACACCACTGTGTCATTACTGCCGTCAGACCAGTGCATTCTCCACTGGCCGTTGCCTTTCAGTGGGCCCGTGTCCCTGCAGTCTGTGTGTCTGTGTGTCTGTGTGCTCGCCTAAACAGGGAGTTCTCCAGGGCTGGCGGTAGGACAGCTGCTGAGCTGGGAGTTGGATCCGTGTGGTCTGCGGGACAGAGGCCCCAGGAGCTGGGGCAGGGGATAGGGAGCAGGGAGCAGGCGGGAATTGCACCCCACGGCCCTGCGAAGTGAGGCCAGGCTCAGAGGCCATGGGCGATATCGGTTTGGGGGGCAGTTGCTTCCCATCCCCTTGCTTGTCTATGACAAGCAAGTTCTGTGTCTGCCTCTGTCCTCAGAGAAGGTCATTCTATTTGGACCCAGTCAGGGTTATACAACAGCTGAGGCAAATGCACCCAGGCTTCATAGATGTGCTGTGGAAGAAGACTTCTGGTTCCGTATGTCAGGGAAAGGCTGGGTTACACAAAGGGAGGCAGCTTTCTTCCCAGAGGCTTTGCTGGGCTCAGGGACAATATGCGGCCTCCAAGAAGGCATCAGAGTCTGCCAGTTCCCACATTCGTTGGTCATGGAACCCTTTTCCTTGGAATGTCTGATGGGACTGGGGTTCTGAGGAACGCCCTCTGGGAATGCCGGCCCAGCAGACCTCGGCTGGGCAGCAGAATAGCTGTTTGACATCCAGGAAACTTTCTGAGCTGTGCCTGCTATTCCTGAGACAGAAAACTGAGTTGGATGCTGTGCTGTTCGTTGTCCAGACAGGAGATCGCCAGGTCGTTTGGTCCCTGGCACCTCAAGTCAGGGAACTCAACTGTCTTTCTGTTTGGGGCTGAAACCCCTGAGTAAGTGGCTGTGTGTACACGTACCCTGGTTGGAGCTGGGCTGGTCCTCCTCACCCCACAAGGAAGACCATTGCTCAGACTGACTCCGAGGGGCCGGGGGCCTCCACCTGCCCTTTTCCCACCTCAGCCCTGGTGCTCTTTCAGGCAGCGCACTGAAGCTCAGAGCTCTGGGTGTGAAGGAGAGTACAAAGGCATCGCGCGTGGACACTTGAGTGACAGGAGAAAATTTCTCCTTAGAGAGGCCTTGAAGACCCCTAGAGAAGCAGGGTAGCCCAGTCAGCCCAGAGGGGCCGGCCTCAGGCAGGAAAAGGGCTGCAGAGCATTGGGGCCCAGCCCCTCCCTGCGTCCCCACTGGCCAGGAATCTGAGGGGGCCTCCCTGAGGCTCCGCATTCTGCTAGGCAGCTGCCCTGCCACCCCTGCAGGAGGCAGTGCGCACTGGGCCTCCATCCTCACCAGGTGAGGCCTGTTCTGTCCCAGACTCCACTGGGCCGGGAGGGAGGCATGGGAGCCAGGGCAGTCCCAGACTCCGGAGGCCAGTGCTGCAGCAGGCAGCTGTGGCTCTCTGGGGAGGTGGAACAGGAGCAGAGGACCCACCTGGGAACAGTGGAACAGGGTGCTTCTTTTGACTCTCTCAGAGCAGAGTTAGAAATAGCAGCAAAAACTGGAGTCACATGGACGCCCAGAGTCAGGAAGCTGTTTCTTGCGGGCTCTCGGGCCTGGGCCCTGGACCCGGGAGAACAGGCCCTCTCCTGCGAGGCGGCGCCGTGCTCATTGACCTGTGTTCCTTTTCCAGGCAGTAGTGAGAGCTCAGAGTTTAGTGAAGAGATGTCTTCAGGGCTGGAAAGGTGAGTGTGGCCTCAGTGCGGCCTTCCTCCCAGGGGAGATGCCCAGGGCCGAGGGAGCTGAGGACAGGCTCTGGGAGGGGCGGCCCAGCCCACCCGCCACACTGCCGGCCTCACCTCCTCCCGGCAGGGCCAACAAGGAGGGAGGGCGGAAGAGCAGGATGGGCCTGCTCTGAGCGGCCCCACTCCTCATCTGGTCTGGGGGCCAGCCCAGGAGCGCTATTGCTGGAGCAGAGCTACAGGAGGCCTGGGAGCAGATTTGATCTGAAACGTGGGTTCTCGAAGCCAGAAGCCTGAGAGGTGGCCTAGTCTTGAGACAGGCACGTGGCTCCGCCTGGTGGGGTCCGAGAGTGTTGCAGCCACATGGCTCAGGCCTTGGGCGTTTACCGAACACCACCTGCTAGGCACCGGTGACAGGGTTGGGCTCCTTGGGCGAGCCTGTCTGCTGCAGGCCTGGGGCCTCCACTCGGGAGTTCCTATCACACGTGCTCCATGGACTGGTATTCTCCTGTGCCTGGTGCCAGGCAGGCCCCAGGAAGGCGGGACGCCGTGGGTGGGGTGCTCCCATAGCTGCGGAGCAGCCAGAGGTGAAGGGCATCGTGGGGACTCAAGGTCTGAGGGGAGCAGGGGAGAAATCCAGTGGCACAGAATGTCTGGGAAAGGCAGTTCACACCGTCCTTCGGGGCAGCCTTTCCACTGGCATCCATGGGCCTGTGTGCACAAACACACGCACATGCACAGTTACACACACACACACACTCATGTATGTGCTTGTGTACATACTCATACACATGTGCTCACATACTCTCGCACATGTGGGTGTATACACTCGCACACATACAAACATATGCATGTGCCTGCGCTCAGGCAATACATTCCCCACAGATACATTTGTGCATATGCATGCACACACACACACACCTTCATCCTCTGGTGCTGAAGCTTCTGTCTCCTCCGTCCCCATGATCACAAACTGACCCGAGAGGAGGGAAATGCTGCCTGGCAGCTCCTCCAGGGCAGAGGGGCTGTCCTGGGGGTCTGTGGTCCTGGTGGAGCGTGGCTGTGTGCCAGGCCCTGTCTGGGCATTTTGCATGCGTGCACTCGCCACATCCTCAGCACTGTGTGAGCCGTTCCTATTGTCCCCATTTGAGCCATGTGGACAGCGAGGCTCAGAGAGGCGAAGTGACTTGCCTGCCTCACTCAGCTTGTTCGGGCAGAGCTAAGCCACGTCTTCCTGACCACCAGGCCCATCTCTTCATCACTGCTCACACCTTGGCCAGATGGCTGCTGGGACCGGCCCTGGGTTTGGTCAGTCTGTCTGTCTGTGAACCCGAGATCAGGGTAGAAGTGGAGTGACAATACAGGAGCCCCTGAGCCCGTCTCTGCGCAGCCCCATCTGGGCTGCTTTCGCCTGGGCCACTGCCCCTGTGGCAGGGAGAAGAACCAGATGGGCACACGGGGCAGACTCCAGAACCCGCAGCGCCAGCCAGGGACCCCCAGGCAGGCCAGCACCTCCCCAGACAGCGAGAGGACAGCAGATGGGAAACTCAGGCACAGATCCTAAATATCTGTGAGACCCGGACCTGTTTGTTCATTCATTCATTCACTGCTTCCTTCCTTCATTCACTCATGTATTCATTTATTCATGCAATAGCTATGTGTTAAGCAACTACTCCCTGCCAGATAAGCTAGTCACTGGGGGTGTAGTGGATGGTTCCTGAAACTAGCACTACTAGGAAGGAAGGTGTTGAGAGAGAATTCTTTGCCTCAGGGAGACCATGCTGTACACAGTTCAGTCATGAACGCCGTAAGCCACAGCATTTCATAGGGTTTAGATCACTATCCCTCTGAATGTCTAGAGCAGGCACTTTTTGGATGGGATCTCCTTCGAGCACTGGTCTCGCTGCTGGCGCACTGGTGCAGGTCCCAGCCCTGCCTCCAGCAGCCTGGGAACAGCCCTGCAGGAAGGCCACCCTATTCCTTTTTCTCTCAGGACCTAGCTCTTTGCCCAGCCCCACCTTACTGAGCAGAGCAGAAGGCCACCTGCTTCGGGGAATGCCAGTGGGGCTGTGATGTCCCCTCCAGGCAAGACCCAGGCCCAGCGCAGTCCTGACCAGCCAGTGCCAGCTGTCGTTTGGCCACCAGTCTCTGCCTCCCTCCTGCACTGCCTCTCATGTTCCCTGAGCAAATCTACTCCCAAAAAGCGTGGGGGCATTCTAGGCTTTGCTGAAGACTCCCTGGGAGAGTTGGAGGATTTACCCCTTGCAGCTTGAACATCTTCGTTCCATGGTGTTCTTCTGTCAGTCAGTCACCCTCACGTTGCCACGTGGGTCTCCTTTATTCCCAACCTTGATGCACCCTATGCTGTCCACCCACTGTGTCCCCACTTCTTTCCCAGGTCTGCCCCAGGCCAAATCCTCCTGCTCTATACAGGGGAGGAGATTCTCTCTTCCTCAGAAGCCTAAGTGTCCATTCCCTAGGCCTTGTTCTCTCCAGAACAAGTCTCCTCTACTCAGAGCCCCCCACCAGCTATGCTCCGAAGCTGCTGTGCGAAGGCAGCTTTCTCTGCATGCCACACCTGCCTAAGCACATGGTGCGGCAGAGCCAGGGCGAGGGTGGGAGAAAGGAAGAGGCTGGCCCCATAGTGCTGCAGCTTGGAAGCCACTACCTTCCAATGACATTCCCCCAGCCCAGATAGCAAGCCAGTCCCAGGCCAGGAAGAGAAATAGAGCCAGATACCAAGATGACAGGCAGGGAGACCACAGGCCAGAGACCCCACATCACACCCTCCTTAGTCACCATTGATGCCACTGTCAGCAGGCCAAGGGGGGACATTTGGCCTTGTGAGTTTGCCTTCCCCAAGTTTATACATATGGACAGCTCAGCCCGGTAGGCCGAAGGTGGCCCTTAGGTGGCAGCTGGGGTTCCGACTGCAGGCAGGTGCCAGTGTGTCCCGACTGGCCAGCCTTAAAGAGCACCCATGCTGGAGCCCACTGAGCCCTGTAGACCTACTGCACTGCTTTCTGGTCAGCAGCCAGGTTGGGGGTGGCCGCTGGCGCCAACCCCTATCCTTGCCGGGACTGTAGAGTGAAGGTACAGGGAGTGAGGGGCACCCCCTTCTGCTGCTCTTCACCTCTGGCCCTCACCCATGTCAGCCTTGGCAAGGTCACAGGACCTGTGGGGTTGGAGAGGGGCAGTCAGACCAGGGCGGGGCTTGCTGGGCGTTCCTGGCTGCCCTGGACCCGCTGCCTCCCTCGGGGCCCAGAGTGAGGACAGGGCGGTGGTCCTGTGAGAGGCCACTGGGTGGTGGGCAAGGTGGGCTTGCTCTTCTCGGTGACTCTGCCTGGTGTTCCTGACTGCAGCTGTCCTCACCTTCTGCCTGGAGACAAAGGTGGGAGGAGAGGCGGGAGGTGGCCCTGAAAGGCACCGTAATGAACCGGAAAGCAGGGTCTGGGCTTGGCCAGGCTGATCCCCAGCAAAGCGCAGGCTCCTAGGAAGTGAAGGGCTTAGGGAGCGCGTGAGTCAGGGGCAGCAGTAAAAGGTAACAGGGCTGCTTTATGCCGGATTTGGGAAGCAAGTGTTGGCACTAGGGTGGGAACAAAGGTATCAGCCTACAAGCTAAAGTATATTTTAAATGAGGTAGTTTTTTTATTAATAACAGAAGAACAAAATTGTAGAGACAAACATATATGTATGTAAGAAAATACATGATATTATTCATCTTGATTGTCTCTGGGTTGTAGGATTTTTTTTTTTTTTTTTTTTTGAGACAGAGTCTCACTTTGTTGCCCAGGCTAGAGTGAGTGCCGTGGCATCAGCCTAGCTCACAGCAACCTCAAACTCCTGGGCTCAAGCAATCCTGCTGCCTCAGCCTCCCGAGTAGCTGGGACTACAGGCATGCGCCACCATGCCCGGCTAATTTTTTCTATATTTATTAGTTGGCCAATTAATTTCTTTCTATTTATGGTAGAGACGGGGTCTCGCTCTTGCTCAGGATGGTTTCGAACTCCTGACCTCGAGCAATCCACCCACCTCGGCCTCCCAGAGTGCTAGGATTACAGGCGTGAGCCACCGCGCCCGGCCCTTGTTGTAGGATTATTGAGTGAGTTTCCGTATTTTTTTCTGCATTTTCCCAATTTTCCACAATGGGTAAATGTTTCTTTACTACCCAGAAAAAACAATGAACATATAACTTTTAAAAAGGAAGCGATCATCAAAAATGACTACTAATCAGTTTTTAAGAAGTGAGATATGAAAATGTGTTGCAAAGTGCATCACAAAACACTCAGCCATCGTCTCCCTAGTCTGACGTTGCCAGTCTGTGAAAGGACCCTCTCGTGGGAGAGACAGGCCTGTGATGTGGGCGCAGGAAACACTGGGGTCAGAGGAACTGAGAGGGGGTGGCACACAACTCTCTTATATGAAGAGCGGGTCCCTCTTCCTGCCTTGCACGCGGCCACAGGCGGGATTAGTCAGAGCCCACAGAGGCCGGGGGGCAGTCACGCGGGGTGCAGTGGGAGCGTCGGGCAGGGCAACCTGCCTCAGGCTGCAGGTTCAGGGGTGGCTTCCGGAGGATGGGACGGTTAAGCAGAGCCCCAAGGACATTTGGTGAAGAAGACCCTAGTGAGCCCTCGAGGGGGTTCCTGGGACCCGAGGAGGCTGCCCTTGAGCTCTGAGTCAGGTAACAGGATGGGATGGCCCAGTGCTCAGCGTCCCTACGAGCCCATGCAGGTGAGATGGGCTCCATGGTGTGTTCTGCTTTCTCATGTCCTGAGCTTACCTCCACAGTGAGAGGTGCGGCCAGCCATGCTGGGAGGGGACCAAAGCCAGGACCACTGACCCCACTCAGGGCCTTGGGTGTCTCTCAGCTCCTCTGAGCCTCTGTTCCTCAGCTCTGTGGCGAGGACACACAGTGAGTACCTAGCACGTAGGTGGAATTGCCATGGCTGAGGGACTAATTTGGGGACTTTTATGAGTCTCTTTCAATAGGTACATCTTACCAGCAAGACAGCTACCCAGGGGTCTAAGGCTGGGTAAGGGGAAGAAAAATGTTCCCAAATGGCAGTTCAGTCATCATGGGATGGACAGACTAGAATGAAGGCAAGTTTCCACCAGTCCCTGGTGGCCTCCAGGGTGGCACCAAACCATGGGGAGGGTCCCTCTGAGATGCTGCTAGAGACATTTGGCCCCATAGGTGCCACAGGGTGTGCTCGAGGGTGTTGAGGAGATAAGATGACGTGATTTCTGCCCTGTGCAAGGTTTACGTGTCAGTTTCAGCTGGTGGAAGCTCCCAACATGTACAGGAGGACACCAGGAAAGTGGAGCCAGGGCACAGAGCACCAAGCCTGATGCTCCAAAACAGTGTTTTCAAAGGCGCTCCCTTCCTTGAGAAGATCAGAGGACCCTGCTGGGTGCCCCGGGTAGCCAGGGCACAAGGATGCCTCTCCAGCCCCAGCCTTGGCAGGATTTCAGGAGAGGTGGGCCACACTCTGGAGGTGATCCTGTGGTGAGGGCCCCTCAGGCTGTGGCACAGCCATGGGCATGGCCGCTCTCAGGTGCCTCTCGCAGAGGCCCTCACCACACACCCAACGTGGGGCGGAGGCCCAGGATCCCAGGCTCACACTCCTCACTCACCCTTGCTGGGCCTGGTGCCACAGTCCATCCTGCTGCCTCGTAAGCCCAGTTAGGCAGTGTGCCAAGCTCCTGATTTTGGTTTCCCCCAAAGATGTGATCTCTTGCTTTACTACCTTAGTTCCAGACACCAACATCTGGCGAGTGAGGCCCTACCCAGCAGACTCCTCTGAGACAGAAGTGGGCAAATGCTGCGGACCTTTGCTTGACCTGTCCTTGGTCCCTGAGCCTTTGCCCACGGGTCCTGCAGGCTAGCTGTTGCTGCATGGTAGCTGAGAGATCTCTGCCCACCACTTCTCTGTCCAATACCCACAATTCCTTGAGAGCCAGCACCTGGAAAGCGGGCAGGACCCTCCTTATGTCTTATGTCTCTCCTTCTCTCTGCATATCGCTTTACTCTCCTTTCTCTGCAGATGAGATTTCTGGACTTCTCTGTGCACAGAGGGGAAGGTGGATACCTCACAGCTCCCAAGTTCACATGTGATAGTTTCACCCAGCCACTGAGCCTGACTTTCAGCCTCTCAAATCTGGCTCTTAATTGCCAGAAGAGAAAAACTAGTCAACCTGGCTTGGGTCACTGGTGCTGCCCTGTCTACTCAGCTGTCAGAAGGACAGGGACATGCAGTACAAACGGGTGAACCAGGGATATCACCCAGGGAAGGGTGGGTGGCCACAGCAAATGTCTTTCAAAAGTACTGCTAAAAAGGGATATCCCAGGGTCCAGAAGAATTCAGGGTGACAGCCTCCTGCCTACAGATGAGGGTAAATCATCAGAAAGTGGCCAGTGGGACTGGCCTCCTATCAAGGGTTTGCTGGGGGAGGTAAACACTGTTGATGAATAGTGTCACCTGGACCCTCGCACAGGTACACTCCTACCAGGGCTCTGTGTCCTTGAGACAGAAGAACAAGGGTGGGGAACCCTATTTCTGCTAAGACCAAGATTACTGAGGCCTCAACTGATTATTATCTAAGACTCCTCTCTGCTCCCAACCTCTAGACCAGCAACAGGGACTCAGGGCTGTGTGGAATCTAACTCCCAAGATGCCTACAACCTAGAAAGTGATGGAGAGAGAGCCTTTCAGACCCACATGGCTCATCTGAATGCTCGTGACTCTCTTGGCCCAAGCAGTACCCTTCTGCTTCTAGCTGCTTCTAGCTCAGCAGCACTGCTCACTCCTCCTCTTCCCAGTGTGGTGACCTTGGGCAAGTGACTCCACCTCTCCAAGCCTACTATAAAGCAGGGAAAGTAATAGTGCCCACCTCCCAGTGTTGTATGATTAAATGAGACACTGAGCGAATTCTGCTTAGCACATTGCCTGGCACCATCGTCTCATCACTGCCACCACCATTGTCATCATCCCATCATCATCACCACCACCACCGTCATCATCATCCCATCATCACCACGACCATCATCATCACTGCCTTCATCCTGTCACCACCACCTGTCATTCTGTCCTCGTCCTCCTCAGCACCATCTTGCACCCACTGTGGGACTGAGGTGTTCTTCCCGGCTGCCAATCCACATGCTTCCCAGAGCATGTGGTTCCCCTGAGCTCCTGGTCAGGGCAGGCCTCAGTCGCCTGCTTTAGCCTCCTCCTCTCCCTCCATCCAAGAACCCTGAGAGGGGACAGTCAGATGGCCTTCCTGGGACACGTTCTGTCCCATGACTATTCAGCCATGTGTTCTCAGAATGATTCTGGGAAAGGTGTCTGTGGTTCTGGAGTGGGACACCCCAAGTCAGAGAAATCCTGTGGTTTCTGGGATTCGTTGGGTACCACCATCCATTCATTTGCATTTTCTGGCCCTGAACTTTCTCATAACAAATCATCTCAGATAAGGGACACTCCAGACACTTTCAGATTGTCTGGTTCCAGTGGCTGAGATCCTGGCTCCTCTACTGATGCCAGCCTGCCAGGCAGCCAGAGTTCCTCTGCCCAGCACAACCCTCCGCCAACCCTGAGGGGCTCATGTGGGACGGGAGACTGGCCCCCACCACCCTGACTCTAGTCTCCTACAGGTTGGTCCCAGGGAAAAGTCACCCTTACGTTGCCCCCCAGCTCCAGGGAGAGAAGGCTCTGACTTGCGCAGCCTAGAGCAGCGAGACTGTCACAGGCCCTCACCCCACGCAGGAAAGTGAACCTCCCTTTTTGAGCACTTGCATCTCTATCTCAATGACAGGCCAGCAGGGTGGGACAAGTGGCTTTGTCTCCTTGAGCCTCAGTTTCCTCATCTAAAACAGGGTATGAGAGCAGTGCCCTCACAGAGCTGGGCAGGTTCCTGTGCAGAAGCACCTAGCTGGCATGTGGTGAGCAGTCAATGAGAGGCAGCTGTCAGTGCCAGGCAGCCAAACCACCAGGAGAACAGTCCATGGAGAAGCCCCACCCCAGGTCCTCGGGCCTAAGAATTCTGAGGTCTTTCAGTCTCAGAGACACCGACAAAGCCCAGGCAGGGTGAGCTCCAGGCAGAGTCCCCCTAAGCAGAGGTGCCTCTGAGAGTCAAATGCCAGGAAGACCCCCACAGTGGACCCAGTAGGGGTTCCCTATGGTAGACCCCTCCACGTCAACACCTGCCTTGACAGGCTGCGCCTCACAGTGGTGAGGAGCTGGGCTGTAGAGTCAGACAGGCCTGAGTTCAAGTCCTGGCCTCCAAGGCTTGTGTCTTGGTCAAATAGCTTCACCTCACTGAACCTCAGTTTCCTCATTGTGGGGAGGAGAGTGGCACTTACCCAAGCTTCCTGGAGAGTGAGCACCGTGGCCTGGAGCATGAGCACTCGACCCCCAGTGACTCTGTATCTGCTGGCCAGCACCCTGCACCCCGGTGGCCCTGCACCCCCGGCCGTCCACTGCATTGCGGATCTCCTCACTCCCTTAGGAGGGGCTCAGGGACAGTCTGCTCGCAAGGCTAGCCTGGCTGGAAGATGCCGGTTCAAGCTGTCCCTCAACAAATGTCAGTTGTGCCAAATATCTGTTAGATACGCAGCCATGGACTGTCGCACGGAAAGGGCGAGAATGATGGAAGGAAGCAGCAGCACTGCCTCCTGCCCTGTCTAAAGAACTGCTGGTGACTGTGGACAGCCCACTGTGGGGTGACAGGGAGAAGACTCACGAGAAGAAAGGTGGAGCAGAGGAGCTGAGGATCTGGCTCTGGGCAGAGGCTCTGTTGCCAACTGCAAACAGGCAGAGCTCAGAGGAGACGAGGAGACGCCCCCCTGGGCAGCCGATAAAGCCAAGGAGAATGTCAGCACAGAAAAGTTCACTGTCGAGCCTCCTCGGGAGAAGTCCCTGGTTACGGCGGGGAGGAGGAGGCTGGCCCCGAGCAGCCCTGCTTCAGCATGGAGCTGTGCCGTCCTGCGGGAACACTCAGTTATGAGGTGCTCGACCAGTGGCACCAGGAACAGCGAAGCACTGAGGTCTGTGACTGAGACAGATGCATGGTAATCTGCACGGTGTCACTTTCAGTCTCTGCATTCCAGCCCTCCTTCTGAATGAAAGAGGGGAGGTGGCAGCTTGCCAGTGGGCTGGGAGTCGAACACACCAGGGCCTCTCGTCTGTGCCATGGCTCAGGTGGTGGTGGGGGGTCAGCCTGTGACCATCGTGAGACCCAATATGTTAGAGGACTTGGGGGCTGAGCACATGCTGTGGCCATCATCCTAAAGACGAGGTGCTGACGGGCAGGAGGTGTGAGGCCCAGAGCACCTGTCCTCGAAGACTCCCACCAGCGCTGCACTCAGGCCCCTGGACAGCGGACCCAAGACAGTCACCAAGAACAGCTTCTCCTCAGATGGAGGATGAAGGGCCCTGGGCTCAATGATGGGGTGCCGCACCTGCTGCAGTGAGTGGGATGTCCCCACAGCACCCACAGGTGCTGGCATCCAGGGCAATGTGCAGTAACCTAGGACTGGTCATGGAGAGCAGAGGGAATATTTGCAAAGGCAGCCTGGACCTGGTCTGAGTTTGTAAAGTGGGTACGATCCTTATCTGGCCCATGGGCACGAAAAGCTATAGTAGGGGGACAGCCCATGCTGCAGGGGTGGGGAGAAGGCTGGCGCATCAAGTGGATGCAGGAAGTGAGTCTTCTAAGACAGGCCAGGGTGAAGGAGGGAGGAAGACGGCGCCTGCCCCCAGAGGGGCTGCGCCGAACATTGCCCTGGAAGGCTCACTGCCGGGAGCACAGGGAGAGGAAAGCCAGGCGGGCGGCCCACGGAGCGGGCCTGGAGCACAGCCCCTCGGGTGCTGCAGCAGGTCACAGAGCAAGCTTGCAGGGACTGGCTGGTGGAGAGGACGTATCAAACAGGAATTCAGTGCATCCTGGGGAATGCCCCCGGGCCCGCCTTGCAAGACTGCCCACAGGTCTGTCTACATGCGCTTCTAACGCTGACTTATCGTGGACTCTACGGGCCCTACAGTGTTTTCTATTAAACGTCTCAGCCTCACGCTGGGGTGAGTGGGTGTGCCTGGATTTCAGCCATCCTGCTAACACTGGGAAAACGATGAACATTCAATAAAAGTTAATGAAACAATTACCTGGAGACTCGGGCACTTTCCTGGATGGAGGTGCTAAGGGGCGTTGTGCTCACTGACCTGGCAGCTCCAGGTGTGCCCGGCTGTGCCTGCACCAGGACCAAGGAGGCCAGGGGAAGAGGGGCAGGGGAGGACCATGCTCTGCAGGGCATCCCAAACTAACAGCTGTGTGGCCTGAGATGCTCTTGCCTCCTTTGGGAACGTCTGGTCCTTCCAGACAGTTGCTAAAATTTAACCCTTTTCCTCTGAAGCAGGGGACGTCTCTATGCCACGCTGGGGCCCAACTGGCGAGTTCCAGTTCAGAATTCTCCCAGAACCCGGAGCTGCGTCTACAGGTACTCCTTTATTCATTCGTTCATTTGTTCAACAATTAGCTTCGGGGTGCTCGTTGGGTGCACTGTACTGGAGGCTGCGGAGCGAGACAGACACGGTCTCCGCCTCCACCAGGCTGTGGCCAGGCGGGCGCACTGACTGTCCCACAGAGGGAGCATGGGGAGCTGGCTCAGTCCTGAGGTCAGGGGGCGCCTCCCTGAGGAAGGGGCTGGAGGGGCTGAGTAGAGTCAGGAGAATGCCCCCAGCCAAAGGGACAGCTCTGGGCCATGAGGCAGGAAAAGCAGGGTGAGTTGGGAGTGAAGGCCAGGCAGTGCCATAAGGAATGAGGGGTATGGATGTTCACCCAGACCTCAAAACAAGCAGGGAGACATGGGAGGGGTTTGCTGTGGGTGGGCAGAAGGAAGGGCAGGGTGGTTGCATGACAGCGGTGGCATGGACCCAGGGAGGCTGGGGCACTGGTGCAATGGAAGGTGACAAGGGGTAGAGCAGTGGGGCGGCTGAGACAGCCGGCCAGACATATTTAGACCTGGGACCAGTGCATCCTTGGGATGGATTAGGTTGCAGGGGCGTCAGTTTTCTGGCCCAAGCAGCTGGTCGGTGCTGGTGTGGTTCACCCGGCCAGGAGATAGGCGAGGGTGGGTGAGGTGAGCTCAAGAGGGAGGTCTGGGATGGCCGTGCACTTGGATATCTTCACCTGTAGACGGTGCCTAAATCCGCAATGGAGAGGGTAAGAGAAGAGCCAGGAGGGGAGGGTGCAAAGAGTGTGGCGTGCAGGCTGCTCCCTCCCTGGGCTGCTCCTCCAGGCTCTGCCAACACAAGGGGGAGGGTCTGCCAGAGCCTCAGGGGTAGAGGAAGCCCCCACGGCCAGTCCTGGAGAGTGGCCAGGAGGGAGCACTGCCAAGGGGTCCTGTAGGATAGGGTGGGGGTGCTGAGAAGGGCCTAGATTATGGGGAACTTGGTCACCAAGCTTAGGGCTTTGCAGCTGCCAGAAAGACAAAGGGGGTGAAAGGTCTCAGCTGTGATGGCCCTGCATGCTCTTCTGTGGCTCAGCCCTCCCCTCCTGGGCCTTGCCCCAGCACTGTGGAGCCCTCTGGACTGTGGGAATGTCACAGACTCAGCAGTTTGGCACCCCTGAACCCCAGTGAGTGAGAGGGGACCTGACCTCAGCCCCTCCAGGGCAATGACTGACTGGTGGTGTCCTCTCAGCCCCACCGGCCCGTGCATCTGTACTCTGGGGAGCGCAGCAGCAGTGCCCACCATGGAAGGGCCTCTGAGGAGGAAAACCCTGCTCAAGGAAGGCCGGAAGCCTGCGGTAAGTGCAGCCCACGTCTACCCAGAGGCAGTGCGGCTGCAGTGAAGGGCCTGGGTCCAGAGATTGGCCAGTCTGAGTTCCAGCCCTGGCCATGTCATGGAGTGCGCAAGGTCTCCAGTTTCCACATCTGTAAATTGGGACACAATAGTGCCTATTCCTGGAAGACTCAGCAAGAAAGTCGCATGTGTGGCAGAGTGTGTGCACACAGCGAGTGTGCGGCAAGCTGAACACGCAGGAATTGTGCCCTGGCAAGAGAGGGGAGGGAAGAAGTGTCCCCTCCTTGGTCCTAGGTGGAGCTGGCATTGACAGGGGTTGGTGGCGAGCCAGTGAGGAGATGAGGCCTGCACTGGCATGGATGAGGGTAGCTGGGTGTGGAACCAGGCAGCCATGGGCCTCTGCCCCACCTCCCCTGGTGGCATCACTGTTCCTCCCTTTCTTCCAGCTGTCCTCATGGACCAGGTACTGGGTCATACTCTCAGGATCCACCCTCCTGTACTACGGAGCCAAGTCCTTGCGGGGCACAGATAGAAAACACGTAAGTCCCATGAAAGGATTCTCATGCTGGGATGTCTTCTAGCTGGGGGGACCCCTGTGACCTGTGGAGGATGGGGGTGGGAAAGGCGGGGGTGGGAAGGAGCCTTGCCCGGCCCGGGGCGGCCCCCCTTGTGGAGTGGAGGGCTGGGCCCGGGCCTCCGCTGTGCTGTTGCTCTCCTCCAGTATAAATCCACACCCGGCAAAAAGGTCTCCATCGTGGGCTGGATGGTGCAGCTGCCTGACGACCCCGAGCACCCAGACATCTTCCAGCTGAATAACCCTGACAAAGGTAGGCAGCAGGCCGCAGCCAGGTGCCTGGATCTGCTCTCTGCCCTGTTTCCTCTCCTGCTAAATGTGCCTTTCAAAGTTATTAGGAGCTTTTGAAGCAGCTGTTTTCTCATTTCTTTAGGTTCTCAAATTCACAGGGTCCCCGCCCTAGTCCACGAAAGTTGCATAGATTGTGGCAGGTGTGTCCATTGAGCAGTGTGCGAAGCATGTGGCTGCGGGAATCCTTACCAATGGCCACTGGAGCCTATCACCCTTGGAGTTGTAGCTCAGGCTCTTGTCATATATAACAGTGCTGGATGAGGCAGGACCATGTGGCTGGAAGGGTCTTGGGTCCTGGGAGATTTCAGGGATCTCTGACATGCCAGTGCCATGAGACTCTGGCAGTGTCCAGGTCCAAGTCAACTCAGAGAAGAACCCTTTCAACTTTCAAAAGCTCCGGCATTACCATCCCTAGCTGTCTCCCAGTTCCTCCTGGTTCCCTCCTGTCCTCCATAATCATGCTGGGAAGAAGATGCTGGGTGCCACCCTGTCCGGGAGCCCTGTCTCCACTGATATTCAGAAGAGGCCATGACTAGTCTAAGTAACCCATGTCACACGACCAAACCCCAGACTGCCTGAGTCTTGGGTTCCATGGAAACTGACGGGAGCTGTTAAGTCCCAGAGCATCTTCACACCTTAACAGGAATGTTCTACTGCAGGGTCCGGGTCCATACAGATCATCTGGGGGTCCTATTAGAATTCAGATGTGGATTCAGTAGATCTGGGGTGGAGACCAAGATTCTGCATCTCTAACACACTGCCAGGTGATGCAGGTGACAGTGCTGGTTGAGAGACCACACCTTGAGCGTCAGGTTCTAATGTTCTCAGCTGAGAGGCAAAGAAACAAAGGGATACAGGAGCCTCAAGCAGCCCAAGGAATGAAGAGAAGATATTGCCGAGTTCTCTGCTGTGTGGCTGAGCGGCACACATGTGGCAGTGTGTCCTCAGGTGGTAACCATTTGATGATCTAGACTGGATTAGCAGAGGTTTCTCTAGGAAATAAAGGCCATATCTGCACAAGCTGGACTGAAAGCCCTTATGGCCACGGGCCCACAGGCCACTCGTGGGCCTTAGCCCAGAGGAAATGTGTGATAAATGATGGCCAGGCTCCATGGACGGAATTCAGGGATGGAATTTCAGTGACTTCTGACTCCCTCAATGATGAATATAGACATCCACCAAGAAAAATATTAGCAACACCTGTAATTTTTTCTCCAAGAAAAATCACAGCTACTTCCATATCACATATTATTGCAGGTATCTCAAAATATCAATTATGTTCATCTGTTTAAAATTATAGTTCAGGATCAGACCTGCCACTAGATATTATTATTAGCGCTTTTGTATAGAAGCACCTATAGAATTACACCACTCATTTTTTTTAGTAGTTTGATAACTGTATTTCAGTATTATTTATTTCCTTCATATTTTATTTTATGTATTTAAAAACATTATCCTAAGAAGGGGTCCACAGGCTTCACCAGACAGCCAAAGGCACCAGGGCCCAGAAAATGGTTAAGTGCCCCAGTCCAAAGGGACAGCCCGAGGGAGCACGGGAGCTGCTTCTCCCCTGGGGCTGACCCGCTTTGGTGAAGTTGCCTGTGTTTACGTTTCTCCTCGTGCCACAGTCGTGGGCTGGGACCTTCCCACATGACCCTCTTCTTAACCCACAGTTTCTCTCCCCATCAGGCAATGTTTACAAGTTTCAGACTGGTTCCCGATTCCATGCAATACTGTGGCACAAGCATTTGGACGATGCATGTAAAAGCAACAGGCCTCAGGTAAAGTCACCCAAATCCTGCTTGTCCCTGAAACATCCTCTCCCACCCTTGGGACTAAGGGTCCATAGGAAATGGGCTCCTTTCTTCCCTCAGAGCCCATAAGCTGTGTGCCCAGGGACCCTCTTTTGATCAGCACTCCCCCTTGAGCCAAGGCACTCCCTTGCTCTGCTTAGAACTAACCCAGCTCCAGACTAGAGCTCTGGTCTGGTTCCTGTGTCTTTATCACTGCAGGAAATGCCACAGAAACATCCACTGGGGGACAGTTAGGAGGCAGGTGTGATATCACCCCAGGATCAGGCTCCAGCATCTATTTAGATCATCCCCCAAAAGGTGATTTCTTGGGAATACTCCAAACTGACTAAAGGGCCTCCCTGCCCCACAGCCCACAGGAATAATGACAGCTAACTTACCAAGGGCCAGCCACGTGCCAGGCAAGGCTGCTGATGAAGGGGCTTCCAGCTCCTCAGTGGGATTTGTACAGGTGCGAGTCCCCTCTGGGCTCCCCCACCCCACCCCTACCAGACAGTGTGTGAAATGCGTCACCTGTGGGAATTGGCTGAATTCTCCCCGCATTACTGTGGTGAGGTAGGTCTCCTCACTGTCTCCATTTTATACTGAGGATCTTGAAGCTCAGAAAGGGGCAGACACTTGTTTGGGGATCCCACGGTTAGTGTAAGGGGTGGAGCTGCACCCTAATTCAGGTCCACCTTATTGTAGAGTCTGTACTTACTGCCCTGAGCTCTTCTGCCTTCACGTCCCTGGGCGTCCCTGCAGCTGAGCGCAAGGCCCTGGAAGGGGGCCGGCTGGAGCTTCCTGCTCCCTGGGCTCAGGAGCACTGGTGCTCCCATCCCTAAGTATCTGTGTGAGTGCTCCCCAGGGACCAGCCAGAGGCAGGAACTAGGGAGGCTGGATCCCTGTCCCCAGCCTGTCTGAAGTAGATGGTGGCAGCTTCAAGGAGGAAGGGTGGGTAGAGAATGGAGGAGATGATAAACCAGTCTGGAGGGACCTCAGCAAAGGCACGTCCACACCAGACATTTGGGTCCAGGAGGACAGGGACTTCATTGTACCAGTCACAGCAGTCACAGACTTCTCGGTCCCTCAGGGTGGTTCTTGTAAACCAGAGGGAGGTCTCTAGTGGCATGTTCTAGGGCTCTGTGCTTAGCCGGGTCCTGTTCAGGATTTTCATCTGAAACAGAGATGAGGACATGCACAAGAAGCTGAGCGAAATTGCAGGTGTTAAGAAGCCAGCAACCAGAATTAGCAGAAAGTGCTTGACAAACTAAAACAATAGGACAAGACCACTTGAGGTACGATGGGGAGGTTCAAAATAAATTGCAATTGAGTCCCTTCACTCATACATCTGACTGCTAGGAGTTTGTCCTAGGGACGTGCTCACACATACGCTCAAAGGTGTGTGTTTAAGAGTGTTCGCTGCAGCATTGTTCCTGAAAGAAAAAAAAGGTCCCAGAAACCTCTGTGACCCTCTGGAGATCTGCATCGTGCAACACTCGCAGTTAATAGAAAGACAGAGGAAGATCCACGTGAGATCACCTGAAAGGCGCAGAGGGGAAAAGCTCTGGCAGGACGATCCCAGTTGTATTAAAATGCATGTGCATAGTTATCATATGCCTGTTTCTATATGCATGTAAAGTCTCTAAAATGATACATACACAAGAAACTATAATGCTGTAGTTTCTAGAACGCTTACAATATATTATGTACATTCAACCATGTAATTGCCCGTCTCTGTGATGGGAAGACTTCCTCAGGGTGACCCAAAGGGAATGAGGTGTTGAGGCTTAAACCAGGCTGCAGCCACCTCCGGCCGCATCAGGAGAGGAAGAGCGCCCAGGTCCCTCTGCACCGGTCATGCTGTGTGTGTCTGGGGTTCCTCCTGGGCTCTGAGTGCCACTCTCCGAGAGCACAGCACACTGAAGCTCACCTGCCACACACAGGTGGCCTCTTGACTCTTGACCTGTGCACAGGAGGCCAGAGCAGTTCCAGTTCCAACAGAAGCCGACAGCCGTGAGGGGGCCACCTGGATGTGGGGTGGAGGAAGAGGCAGGGCGGTAGCCTTGGCACTGTGGCGACCCCAGCAGGGAGCAACAGTGGGAGCCCTGAACAAAAGCCATCGTCCCTCCCTAGAGGAGCAGCCAGAGGGTGACTCCGTCAAACCCATCTGGCAGAAGGACTCATTAGTCGTATTTCATGTATTGGCAAATGTGGCGTACCCTGGCAAGGTTTTGCAACTTTTGAGGATTTTTGTCTAATTTTCAGACATAGTGGATGGAATTTTTTTCTGCATTTTTTTCCTTTTTATTTCTAATTTGCTTTCAACCAAATATTCCCACTCTACTGTATGTAATAGTAAAAAGCTGGCAGCAACCTGAACATCCACCAGCAGAAGATTATTTAAGTCAACCCCAGGCCGTCCGTGCGACGGCCTGCCAGGAGGAGCAGGAAAGGGCACTGTCAAAACGCCTCTGCTCCCTGGGAAGCCTCAGCAACTAAGATTGGTTTCCGTGTTGTCGAAGTACACTTCTTAAAATTGTTTTTGCCAACTCTGAATCCACTCAAGCCTTATTTATAACATATACATAAGATATAAACGACAGCATTGAAACCAACAGGATACACCCACCACCCAGCCTGCCAGCAGTGCCTCCCAGGGCCCCAGAGCACCTTCCGCCCTCCGCCCACCCCACCCCGCAGCCACTCTCCTGATGCGTGTGTTTGGTGTTCCTTCGTAAGCTTAGAACGTGTGTTTGATTCCTTCATGTATTGTCTGAAGTGCTTTTTTTAAAAAAAACTTCTTTATAAATAGGACCATAGCCATGTATTTTCTTCTGTGTCTGGCTTTTCTCCTATAACCTATTCCTAGGATTCATCTGTGTCAACACATGTAGCAGCCATTCATTTATTTGCACTGATTTTGTTTTTATTGGTTCTTCTGTTGGTCATCCCAGAAATGATTCCTGCGTTTTACGAGAATGAACAGTGCTGCTGTGCCCATTCTTATAATGGTGCACAGAGATGCATTTCTTCCTAATTCATCATTTTGACCAAATTGACACCAAGATGGGTTTATATTTGATGAGGTTACTTCTAACCAAATCTCCTGAGACTCCATGGCAGTGCTAGGGGAGGAGGCCTGGGGCTAGGGCTAGGACCTTGTCCTTGGGGCACAGTTATGGGAAGATTGTGGGGTTCCTGATATCTCTAAACTTACTCTTTCTCCTGTGCTTCCACATGCCAGTTCCTGTCATCCCCTAACGACACACCCCTCTCCTGCTGGTATCCCCCCCAGGGACAGAGGCCCCCTTCCTGCAGCACTTGTCTCCCCGCCCCAAGCAGAGTTTCATTTTGATCGGAGGATAGTGGTTGCGAGCGTGGACTCAGGGGTTTTTGCCTTGCCACTTAGTCACTGTGTTTTTAACCTTTCTAAGCCTCAGTTTCCTCATCTTTATATTGGGGATGATTCTAGTACCTGCCCAACGGGGTTGAAGTGAGCACACGGGGACACAAAGCCTGTGAAGTATGCAGAGCAGTGCCCGGCTTAGCAGGGGTGGCTTAACAGAGGGTGGCCTCTCCCTACCTGACCTCAGTCACAGACTCACTGGGAAAGGCCTGTCCCTTCCCTTAGAGACTATTCCCTGCCCTTCTCCAAGGGTTCGGAACTTCGACAAGTGGCTGAGCTTTCTCTTCTAGGTACCTGCAAACCTTATGTCATTTGAGTAAGTCTCTGCAGGACGTGGCGTGACTTCAGAGGCTTCTGGGAGCCCGGGCTGGGCCTGGCGGAGAAGAGCAGTCCTGGGCACAGGCTGTGGGCCAGGGTGCCAGGAGACTCACAGCCAGACTCAGGGGACACGGCCTGTGGCCTCACAGTCCCAGAGGGCTCCACCAGTGTGAGATCCACCTGTCAAGCCCCGGCGACTCTCATGGCACTCATTCTGCAGCACCACCTCTCGGGGCGGTGTTCGGACCCCAAACTGTACATCCCGCCCTCCCTCTCTGGACCCCCATCTGTCCACCAGCTGCTTCTGCGACTAGAAAGCATTCGGCCCATGTTGGGTTCTCAGTGCTTTCTACTGCACAAAGAGTGGATGGTGTTAACCTGCGGAAGGGGCCCGAGAGAAAGAACAGGCTATGGAACAGGCTTTCTACACCCCAAGTGCACGGGGTCGCTCGCCCACAGGGCTGCCTCAGATTTTGTACAACCCCCGAAGCATCCTCTGCGTGTGCGTGCGAGTGAGTGTGAACTCTTTGAGAAACATGCATTTTGGCACAAGACTTGCGACATCACACACTTCATTCGCTTTGAGGCGCTGCTTTAACCTTAGGTTATAGCCTTGTCCGCCAAGGAAGGTGAGAGTGAGAGCCCAGATCCCTCTTGTGTTAAGGGTCCCTTGCATTCTTTTACTGTAAACAAACAATGCCTTAAATTGTGTCTTGTTTTCTGTTCCTACGGGTGCTATTCATCTGGAAGGCCTGCTCCCTGGGCCCCTGGGTCCCTTCCAGGCCTTGTTGCTGTCAGCCCTTCTGAGATAGGACCCGGCTAAGCCCTGGCCTGCTTGCTTCCTCCCATCCCATCTCCTGGCAGGGCCTGGGGCCCTTCTCTTCTCACCCCCTCCCACCATGCCAGAATGGGCAGTTGTGACATTTCCTCCCAGCTCCCCTCAGAAGCAGCACCGGAGGCCGCCATTCTCCCAGTGATCAGCTGTGCAGAAGCCACTTGGCACCATCCTCTCCCCAGAGGGCAAAGCCTTCGCTCCCATCATCTTACTCCTTTGCCTCCACTGCCAGGGCGGCACCCACCAAGGTTCCTGATCACGATGGGGAGCTGAGTGACACTGAGGCCTTAAGCTCCCCCAGTCTTGCCCCCAAATGCAGTCACCAGCAAGTTCTCCATTATCCAAGTCCAAGGGCACGATTGTTGATGACCATGTGACAAGAGAGCGAAGCCCTGGGGAGCGAAAAGTCCAACCTCTGCGTTCAGTTAGGAGCTCTTCACATGAACAACGTCCTATCTGTCACCTTTTATCACATCTTAAAGTGATTTTTATTTTGCACAAGTACATTTTCATTCAAAATAATGAATTACTCTATATCACAATACCTTCTCCCCCAACCCCTCTTTAATTTGGATATCCTAATTCTGAGAAGGAAACCCTTAAACAGTTTTCTGAAAGAGACAATTTCTGGGTCCTAGTTGCTAATGATTTCAGAGTTCACACTGATCAGGCATCACATTACCCTGAAGGGTTTCTGGGCTAGATGCTTCCAAACAGCATCTAAGCCATTAAACTGTAATAGGTCAATTTAAAAATGACCAAAGACCTATCACTGTACTTTGATCAAACAGTAGCAACTTCTCTGAAAATTTGAATGAATTGGTAAAGAAAGCAGTTGTCACTGGGTCTCATTTTGTGGTTGGGCCTTACTGTGCTCAGTAACTAATCTTCCTTTTGAACAAAGACTAGAATACTTTCATGCCAGGAGAAACTCCAGATGATAAAGTTGATGCCGTCAAACCTTGACAATAGGTGCTTTGCACACCCACCCTGGATGTGTGCACCTAATTCTACCAATGACTATTCAAATCAGCATCTAGAGGCTGAATGACAACACCAAATACACGAGACACCTCTGACCAGAACCATGCAGTGTTAACATTTTAACCTACATTGAATCTAATTCTACTTGCTACCTTTTTAAAAAAATCTTAAGTTTGGATGAAAGTGAAAGACTGGAGCATCAGCTACTTATTTTCCTTGGGTTTCTTCATTCTTCAAAATGTCCTCATTTTTCACACATGAAATATTATAGATGCCAATCCAAAACCCGAGAATTTCAGGCACAGCTAAATCAGATAATTTTCTGCCTGTTACACGTTTTTCTTATCTTTCAAAAATGTTTTCTTCTGAGCCTAATTTGAAATAACACAATCACACTTCTTTTCAAAGTGTTTGGTCTTCTTGCTGATTGATTCTGATCCCACATCCCCTCCCAGGAACATTCTTAGCTTGGACTCTTGAAGAATCTCTTTAGACTTTGTTGGCGCAAGCCTAGTAGAACTTTTAAGAGCTCTGAACACACCAGAAGAGTCCTGGAGATGGTGCTGGAAGATACTCAGCTCTCTAAGCAGGGGCTTGGGGCCAAGCGTGTGAGTTAAGTGCTCATTGTCTTCCTAGTATTGGTTTGTCCCTCAAGCCACAGATGAGGTGGCCTGCATGCCTGGGACCAAGGAAATCAGGCACAAACTGAAAGTCCATGTGTGGATTCTCACCCTGGAGGGGGAAGCGTATCTGTTCTCTTCTCCTTGACTGTCCGTACTGCACAAATGTTTGTGAAGCCATTGAAGGTATCATGTCCTGCATGCATATGCTGTATTTTTTTTTTTTAATGCAAACAGATCATGGAAGCCCAGATCAACTTGTAGAAAGCTGTCTACAAACTTGAAGTAGGTGGCTGGTAACATTATGATGTTCCAAAAGCAACTCTCTCACCTCTCCCTGGGAATAAATCTTTCTCCTCTCAGTTGAATATGATTTATAACTCAAGGTCAGTCAAGTGCATTCTGGCAACTGAAATACTTCATGGAGGACTGACTTGGAGGAGAGCAGTAGAATGATCTGAGTGCGCCCAGTCAGAGAGTGCAGCTCCTTCCTTGCCCTGACTAGAAGTCCGTTCAGCACCCTGTCAGACTGTGAAACCTGAGAAAGTCTATACTTTAAGGGATTCTGTTTAGGAAAGAACCCACTTTCTCTTGCCAACTGAATTTATAAAGCATTTTTTTTCTTACCAAGACGGCCAGTATTTCTTTCATCATCTTACCCCCACCTCCCAAGAGATGTATCTTTTAGGATGCCCTTTTACAGATGGAAATGGTCCGTGAACATGGGAAGCCATTTGCAAGGAACATCTGCTCTATTCTTTGGGCGGGGGCCAGAGCTCTTCACTCACATTGCTGATGCTTGTAACCACCAGGAGAACATTGCCAAAAACCCAGCCTTCTTTTTTGTGACCCCACAAATAACTTAAATCAGCTGTACATCATATTGACATGTTGAGTGATTTCATATTTACAGAAGAAAAAAACTACAAGAGACACTTTGAAAAATCTGATTCTCTGCATAAAGCCACCCATTCACTCATTTATTCATTGACATCTCTAGCAAGTGCTTCCAATGTGCCAGGCTCAACCTGGGACATGAATGGCTGAGAACAAGACAGATTCCATCTCTGCCCTCATGGAGCTGACCACAAAACGAACAAATAATCCCCAGTGTGCACATCTTGGGCAAGATCCCGCCTCTCTCCTAGTCCTGAATACAAACCCTGTGCACAGATTCCTCCAGAAATGTTTCAGAAGTCTTGACAGACTGAACAGCCTCTTGATCTGCAAGTTCAGTTGCAGTGAGGACTAGCTGGAGTCACTGTTCTAGAGGCTGATTGGCTGCATACGCTGAGGACTCCGCAGGTAGAGTGAGAGTTGGGTCAGAATGTCCACAGTGCAAACACAGTATGAGTGAGAGCTGCCTTTTCTTGGGTGTTGAGAACTTGTACCATGGACTTGAGACCACCTTGCAGCCCTACTCTGCATAGGCTTGTGTACCCCACGGGCAGCCTCGAGACCCTGCTTACAGCAGCAACACAATAGATCATCTGTTCATTTTATAACCATTCATCTCTTTATCCATTTCTGAATGACTGTGACCATTCAGTGATGAAATAATAGTAATTAATTTATTAGTGTGGTATAACCTTTAATAAATCTCGTGCCAAAATGCATGGTTTTCCACTTAGCTTTCAAAATGTTGCATAGAGAATAGTTTTCAATTTCTTATGTATTCTTCAAAGTAAGTTGAAAATCACTTTCTACATTTTAATTCGTTTCTTGTTAAATCTGTTGCATTCTCCTGGGCTGTCTTTTTTTCCAGCAGACCCCTGCATGCAGTTGTGTAAGGACTTTCTCTAATTCTTGTGAATTGTCTCACCCGCAATAACCACTGAACATCAGCCCTTTGTGGGATTCTTTAGATTTTTGGTGAAGTATTTTGTTACCTCAGTCTTGTATCAAGTTGCTGTATTTTTCAGCTTGTTACATTGATAATAATTGTTTCACTAATTAAATACTTTAATGTACAAACATCTTTGTTTACTTTGAAATTAAATGTGTTTTCCAATGAATATTGCTCAGTTTATTGAAGTCACATACATTCGTTTAGCAAACAGTTGCTGCGGCAGACAGACATGGAGGAGGCATGGGCACCATAGCTCAGCTGGGAGGTAACTAGAACATAACACAGGGAGCGGTGCCGCAGTGGGCGCTCAGGGCAGGGAGGCGCAGGGGGCATTTGGAGATTGGGTTCAGAGACTGCAGAACATAGGGGGGCAGGGGGAGGCAGGGATACAGGAAAGAGAAGAAGCAGGGTGAGGCTGGGGGAAAGCAGGCAACCCCATATCACTGCATAAAGGATGTATTTGCAGGAGCAATGGAATCTAAGTCTGAAAAGGTATGTTGGGAGGACTTTATGTTAGGCAAAAACCCAGAAACCCACTCTCGCTTGCTTGGAGAAAAAGGACTATCTTACAAGGGTTGTCTCAGCGAAACCTGCGAGGACCACGGAGTCAGTCTCAAGCGCGGCTGGAAGGAGAAACGCAAAGCTCTCCCATCTTTCTCTCATTGAGGTTCCCAGTCCCCTTACCGGCAGCACCTTCTCTCTCTCTCCAAACTGGCTCCCTGCTCGAATGTGCGTCAGCGAAGGAGTCCAGGCCTTACTGGGAAAGCACTGGCAGTCATTGAGGGAGTGTGCGCCAGGGGTGACGTGATCAAGTGGATCGTGGGATCCCCTGGCCCTGACTGCCTCAGTTGCCCAGCCAGTGCCTTCCAGAGCTGCAGCGGCCGGTTCTCCACGCACAGGCCCCCATAGCACACTCCTCGGGCTCTGCTCCGCCGTCCCAGGTGCAGGCCAGCATGGCCGCGCCTCCCCAGCTGCGACAAAGCCCGCTCGCCTCCTGATTTAGATGGCACTGTGGCCCCTGGCTTTACCCGGAGGGGGTCGCTGCCCTCAGCCACAGTGCTGTGTTCAAGGTCTCCGAGAAGAATGCATCGGACTTGGGGGGAAGTGAGGACGGTGAGGGTGGTGGCTGACACACAGGTGGAAAGTGACAAGACTTGAACCCACAACAGGTAGCCTGCAAAGCTCCAGTCCCTCAGCCTCACTGCGTGTGGTGCCATAAACGGCCCCCAGGAGAAAGCAATGCGTCCCCTAATGGTGAGATCCCCGAGCCAACACACACTTCACCGAAGAAGACTGTTCAGCCCGGAGGGCCGCATCCTCCCCGCGCGTGGGCCCGAGGGCGGGCGCAGTGGGCGGGGCCACCGGGTGTGGGCGGGGCAGCTCGCGGGCTGGGCGGGGCTGAAGCGAGGCCCCTGTCGGGGCAGGAGCGAGGAGGGCGGTGGAGTGAGGGAGTGTGGGCACTGACAGGGGTCTTCGGAGGGAAGAGGCGGGGCTCCAGGGGGCGGGGCTATGCCTGTGGGCGGAACATGGCGGAGGCGGCCCCACGAGGGGGCGGAGCTACGATAGAAAGGGTCAGGAGGTGCTGAGGTGAGGTGGGTCCCGGCCTCGAAGCCGGCGCGAGGGGTGACGCTCGAGGGAGCAGAGCGTTGGGATGAGGGCTGGGGCCTCGCGGGAGCTCAGTAGCGGAAGGGTAGGTGGGCGGGGCCTGGCTCTGTGCTGAGCGGCAAGGAACAGGAGGGACGGGGCCGTGGACGAGACAGAGTTGAGGACGCGGTGCGCGTTTGGGGGTTGTGGGCCGCGCAGAGGTGCGGAGTGCCGGCGGGAGGAACTGGGTGCGGGTGGCGCAGGAGGGCCGTTGCTGGAGCTCGGGGCGGGGCAGGGGCGGGGCCTGCATGGGGCTCAGGGCGCGGGGCGGGCTGGGCTGTGTTTTAGGGCGGGGCCAGGGCGGGGCCTGTTCCCAGCAGAGGGGCGCGGGGCGAGCTGGGCTGGGGCCGGGGCGGGGCCAGGGCGGGGCCCGGGCCCGGCGAAGGCGCGTGGGGCGGGCCGGACTGTAGATCCGGGCGGGGCCGGGGCGGGGCCCAGGCCCGGCGGAGGGGCGCGGGGCGGGGCGGGGGCTGCGGCGCGCGAGCCGAGCGGCCGGCCGAGCCCGGCCGAGGCCCGAGCCCACCCGAGTGCGCCCGAGTCCGCGGCCCCCGCCCGGGGCTATGGAGCCGGAGCCCGGCGGGGCGGCTGCTGCGCTCCTGCGGCAGAAGAGGGCGGCGCTGCGGCGCAGGGGGTGCAGCTTCGAGAGCCCCAGGTACCGCGGCCAGGGAGAGGTGCAGCCGGGTGGGGCCAGCAGGGAGCCGGCCACGTGGGGGGCCGGTGGTTTGAGGAGACCAAGCATGGCGGGGCCGCGGCGTGGGAAGGGCCGGCGGAGGCTCTGAGGGGTGGGCGAGGAGCCCGGGCCGGACGCCGGGGGACTGAGGGTGGGCCGGGCAGTCCGGCGGGAGGTACCGGGGCGCGTGTTGGGCATCCAGAAGCGTCGGTCCGGTGGCAGGCCCTGCACGCCCACGGCGGGTCACAGGCTGTGGAGAAGGCGCCCTGCCTACCCCTTGTAAATGCTCAAGGACAAGGTCGGGAAGTAGCCCCCCAGGTCCAGAGAAGGTCTTCCTGCCGGAGCCTCGCCTTCCTGCTCCGCGTCCTCGCGCTGGGAACTGCACACCTGCTGCCGCCGCGGCCCCGCCCTCCCTGGCGCCCGTGGCCCCCACACTCGCGGGGCGCCGGGCGCCCCTCACGCCGCCGTCATCCCTTTCCCCCGGGCGCGGGCGGCCTGGGCTGGGGCTCCGGGCGGGCCGAAGCGGCCCCTACCCTCCTCCGGCTGTGGCTCGCTCCTGAGCCGAGGCCTCCCAGTCGCGCCGTCCCGCCGCCGGGGTGCCCTCCCTCTGCTTCCCCGGGCATCTCCCGAACTTGGAGCGCACGCTCCTCCCTCGACGCCGCTCGGGTCGGCCCTACCATTTTCTCAGAGCCCGGTCCTCTTGTACGTGACTCCTTACACCTCCCAAATCCACATCCCAGTGGCCGCCGGAGGGGTCTCACTGAAGCGGCGACGGTGCCCCCCGCTGCCCACACCCCTGGAGAAGCTCTCCGTCTTCCCCAGCGGAAAAGAAGGTTCATTTTGCTAAGTTAAAAAGCAAACTAACCAGGATCCTCAGTATGACGTGCCAGGCCCTTGACTTGGCCTTTCCCTCTATTCTCGGTGCTTGGCATCCTCGCCTCACCGCGGTGCCCATGCAATACTGACCAGGGCGTAAGCCATCCTGGTCACTGCTCCATCCCCAGAGCTGGCTCAGGCCTGGCCCATCACAGACATTTACTATGTGTTGAACGAGTAAATATCTGACTAGTTGGTGATTCTTCCCTTATGCTGCACTGTTTCTCATCTGTGCCTTTACTCATGTCATGCTCTTTTCGCTACTTAGAATGTTCTTACCTTTCCTCTTTGGGTAACACCTCCTCCTTCCCCTCCGGGAATTCTTCCCCGGGCCTCAGGCTGAGCTCTTTGCTGTTATCAACAATCTGTGCATTGTGTGTAGCTGTCCAGGTAGTACGTCTCCCTCACTAGGTGGGAGAACCAGACGGATACGGCCTGTGTCTTTGTGGTGCATACACGCTTGTTGCTGAAGCATGGAGGATGAGAAAAGTATACCGAGAGATCAGGCTGAAGAGACAAGCAACAGCTGGATCCCTCAGGCCTGAGGTAGAATGTTTGGAGCAGCACAGTCCCATGGAACTTTCCACAACGATGGAAACCTTCTGTAATCCATGCTGTCTGGTAGGGTAGCCACTAGCCACCTGTGGCATTGAGCACTTGTAATGTGGCTAATTCAACTAAGGAATGGAATTTTTATTTTATTTAACTTTAATTAATTTCAATTTAAATAACCACCTGTGACTAATGTTTACCCTACTGGACAGCACCAGTTTAGAAACGTTTTCTCTTCCTCTGAATTCCTGCATCACCCCCTCTTTTGTCTTCATGACCTTATACCTGAAAGACTCCCGGGCCTCCAGAGTTTTTTTGTTCACTATTTTTTTTTTTTTTTTTTTTTTGAGACAGAGTCTCGTTTTGTTGCCCAGGCTAGAGTGAGTGCCGTGGCGTCAGCCTAGCTCACAGCAACCTCAAACTTCTGGGCTCAAGCAATCCTGCTGCCTCAGCCTCCCGAGTGGCTGGGACTACAGGCATGTGCCACCATGCCCGGCTAATTTTTTCTATATATATTAGTTGGCCAATTAATTTCTTTCTATTTATAGTAGAGATGGGGTCTCGCTCTTGCTCAGGCTGGTCTCGAACTCCTGAGCTCAAACGATCCGCCCACCTCGGCCTCCCAAAGAGCTAGGATTACAGGCGTGAGCCACCGCGCCCGGCCTTTTTGTTCACTATTTGATACTCTATTATATTACCTTAAAAGCCCTAAGATGATAATAATTACCATTTTTCTGATTATAAAATTTAATTTGTGTTTGTGAGAGGAAATTTGAAAGATCAAGAAAAATATAAAGAGGATAATTAAATTTTTATTTACCCATAATCTCACTTGGTGTCATCTAGCCTTTTTCCTGTGTGTGTATATTTACATTTTAACTTGCTTTCTCATTTAATATGTTGTAAGGATCTTCCCACATCCTTAAACATTTCTTAAGAAAATTATTTTAAATTGGTGTATGATAGTCTGTCATATGGATATATTACAATTTATTTATTGGACAATATAGTTTATTTCCAGCTTTTCATCCTTACTAAAGGTGCAGTAAATCCATGTGCATTAATGTATGTATTGAGAGATCATCATTTCCATAAGATAAGTTCATAGATGTGATGGGAATTATTGGATCAAAGAAAATGAACATTTTAAAGGCTTTTGAAGCATAATGCCAAGTTGCTCACCAGAAAGTTGTACCAATTTATAGTTCTCCAAAGAGCACATAAGTGAACCTGTTTTTTCCCACCCTCAACGCTAGGTGTTATTATTTATAAATATTTGTCAAAGTGGTACTTTAATTTTAATTTTGTTTCCTAGTGAGGTGAAACTTTTTCACATATTTATCATAATTTATACTTATTTTTATGAAATATATATGCATGCACTTTGTTTTTCTTTTGGAATGTTTTCCTTATTGAATTGAAGCATTTTTTATTTATAATAGTAAGGGAATTAATTTTTTGATCAAATATATAGCACATATATATTCCAGTTCACTATTTGCCTTTTTACTTTCTTTGTGGTGGTTTATGATAAAAAAAAATTATTTTGGTAGTTATTTCTAAATTTAGTCGTATCTTCCTCTTCTTTATGCTTAAGTAGAAGAGAATTCCTTAACTTAAAACAGATAAATGTTCGTCTGTAATTTCTCTCATTTTTGTTGTTTAAAAAAATTACTTCCTTAATTCATTAATCCAGATTACCTCACAGCCCTGGCTGTGCATTGCAGTCACCAGTGTAGCATCTTACCGTACAGGAGCATGATCCCCTACTCCAGGCCTCTTGATCCAGAAAGCACAGAGTGGCACTGGAGTGTGTGGATATTCCGAAAGCTCTGCAAGTGCTTGTGAGGCACAGCCAGGGGTGACAGCCTCTGCCTCTTTTGTAGACATGTTCCCAGATTAGCCTGCTTTATCCAGAGTCCTCAATTCCTTCTCATTTCCTGTCATATCAAATTTAAATGCCACTATCTCATGTTTAGGGCCTTTCAGAACCTGGTTTGACCATATTTACCTGATTGTCTTGTTGGCATCAGGGGCAAAGGCATCATTTTCACTTTGGCAACTCTCCTTGCTAAATATCTCATGTCAGCTCTGATAACTGGTGTGCAGACACAGCAAACTAATGAATGTCAAGGAGCAAAGAATGGCCCAGGCATTAGGCATCCGGGCTGGTGGCATTCAGTGACTAGCTGGGAAACCTTGAGGCAGCAGCGCAAGACACTCACGCTGTTAAACCACTTGCCCTAGATGTGTTTGCTATCATTTTGTAGGAAGGCACATGACAAAGTATTCAAGAACAGGGCCTTGGAGTGAGACAGACCTGAGTTCAAGTTTCTGTCTTTTAACTTACCACACATGTGAACTTGGACAAGTTACTTAACCCCTCTGAGTTTTGGTTAACTCATTTATAAAATGACCTATCTCACTATATTGCTGTGAGCTTTAAATTAACTAATTTATACAAAGTATTAAAAACAATGCTTGGCACAAAGCATTACTAAATGGTAACTGTTATGAACAAAAATGATTAACATTTGAAAATTCTCAACCTTTCCCTTCGCTTGCCTTATTAAAACTCCAGCTCTGCCTATTCTGTTATTCCTCCTCCCCTGCCCTTAGAACAAGGTCCTGCTTTGCCTGTTGCATTTTTGAGCTGTAGATTTAGGAAGAAAGGGGGTAAGGAGGACACTAGGTGTACAGGGCACTGGTTAAGACTGGCTCAAAAACTTTTAGTGGGTATTTAGAAGTGAGAGGTACAGAAAAACCTCTGTGTAAGGAAGGCTCTAGAGGCAAATGATATTTTAAGAAGTATGTCTGTTGTCTTTTTTTCCTTTGTGATGATCAAGAAATTAACGAGCCTGAGTTATTTTAAATTACTTTTTGATTGCTGAGCTGTGTCATTTTGGCTGCAACATTTCATGGAGGCCAAACAAAATGTGAAGTATAATATTAACAGGGTTACATATTAGTAGGATTGAATTTGGGAGGCAAAATCTAAGATCAAAGAATCTCAACTTTGAATGGAACTTTATTTTTATTCTTAATTTTGTTAGAGACAGGGTCTTGCTCTGTCACCCAGGCTGGAGCATAGTGGTATGATCCAGTCATAGCTCACAGCAACCTCAAACTCCTGGGCTCAATCCATCCTCCTGCCCCAGCCTCCGGAGTAGCTATGACTGTCAGTATGTGCCACCACCCTGGCTAATTTTTCATTTTTATTTTTGTAGAGACAGGGTCTTGCTGTGTTGCCCAGGCTGATCTTGAGCTCCTGGCCTCAAGTGATCCTCCTGCTTCAGCCTCCCAAAGTGTTGGGTTTATAGGCATGAGCCACTGCATCTGCCTGGATGGAACTTAAGACATCACTTAGGTCAACTGCTCAGACAGTGGTTCTCAAAGTATGGTCCCTGGACCAGCAGCATCAGCATTCTATGAGAACTTGTTACAAATGCAAATTCTCAAGCCTCACTCTAAATCCACTCAGTTAGAATCTCTGAGGTGGGACACAGGAAACTGTGTTTGAGAACCAGTGCTCTTTAGTGCAGTGGTTCTCAAATGGAACATACATAGGATGAAGGCTTCCTAAAACACAGTTTCTGGGCTCCATCCCCAGAGATTCTGATTCACAAGGTTAGGGTGGATTCTCTGAATTTGTATTTCTAACAAGCTCAAAAGTAATGCCAGTACTCCTGGCCCAGGCACATACGGTACTTTGAAAACCAGTTCTCTGGGGTGATACGGGAATCTTTTCTGCAATAATCTTTGTGGCTGATCATCCAGCTTCTGTTTATCGGATGTCAGGTCAGGGAGCCGCTGCTTCTTAAAGCAAGCATTTTTATTATTGAGCACCTCTGTTATCTTTCTCTAAGAGTGAAGTTGAAGCCTGCCTAGTTGTACTTGCCACCCATCACTCAGGGTTCAGCTGTCACGGCCACTTGCAGTACCAGTGCCTGTGATTCTGATTCCAGGTGAAGTGTGCTGGCTTAGATTGTGGGGTATAGCCTTAATGGTCAGGTGGTTCTTATTCCTGGATACCCAGTTGTAATCACCGTTGAACACTTTCAGTTACAAGCAGGCCTAGTAACGCATTAGCATCTTTTCTGATTGGCCAGTATCGGTGCCTTACCAGTAGTTAAAATTTTTTAAAAAATATTATCAAAAGCTATGAATGACAAGCAAAGGAGAATTTTTGGTTCCTGCAGTTGTAAAATGCTGGGGTTGACTAAGCTTTGGGAGAGGATAGTTCCAGGTGCTTCAATGATATCATTAGTAGTCTTTATCTTCTGGGTTGGCTTTATTCTCAAGGAGAATAAAGCCATGGAGGCAAGGAATGTTAACTACTCCACGCTTGCTTTCAATGTACAATCCTGGCGGAAAGATAGGGCTTCTTTCTCAGTAATTCTAGCATATGTCCTAGGGTTGACATTCATTGGCTCTCTTGGGTTCTATGGTCATCCTTGAACCAATTACTTTGGCCAGAACTGGGTAAGGTATACTAATTCGTTGGGCCTGGGTTATGTGCACAACCTGGAAGTGAGAGTTAAACCACTTCCACTCATAGAGACCAAGGGGAAGGAATTCCTCATAAAATCACAGTGCTATTACCGGAATAAGGGAAGGGATACTGGATTGGCAAAAAAACAAAAACAAAAAAAAAACAAGCCATTACATCTGGGATGCTTTTCCAAGATACAGATACTCAGATGCCACTCACAGTCACAGAATTGGGGTTTCTGTATTTTTTAGTTCTTGTTGTAAAAGACTGCCTTAGTTAAGTGGTTAAATTATGGTTACTAAGTTTAGTCACTGTGGGTGCAGAGCCCTACCATAGACAGGAGATTTTGAATTACAAATGGAAAACATATTTTCTACTTTCCCAAATATTGCTCCGTACATGGTGGCTTCCTTATTAGTAATGCATAGAACCCACGCCTTATGAGAACAAATTTGATGCCAAGACAAATGCTTTCTTGTTCCTGAATATTGCTTTCCAGGCCAAGATAAGTTCAGAAAAGAGCAATTATCCATTATGCATTGGGTTGCCTTCTTTTCTTCCTTATGTTTTTCATGACTCTTAGATTTTGTTGTGTTGTTGTTTCCCAGAAGACTTTCTTGTTTTCAGGTAGTTTTGTAAACAAGTATTTTAACATGAGCTGTTTTTGCAGTCTTCATTCGTCTGTGTTATGTTGTTATTCCTTTTGTTTATATGAGGCCCTTAAGTATTTAATCACAAATAAATCTGCTGCTGTCAGTTTTCTTTTGGAGAAACAGCAGTCTTCCTGGGAAAGACTCTTAAAAGCTGTCTTGTGTTGGGCTGACATAATGGGCCCATTGGGCCAACTGAAGAAAATTAATTTTCATATTATGTCTGCTCTCCTAAGAGCAGAGAAAAAAACAACTTTTATTATTCACTAAGATTTTAAATTAATGCAAACCAGCTTCCTTTCTTGGAGGAAGACAATAGTTAAATTAGTTTTGCTTTAGAAGGTTAATAAGAGAAATTACATTTGGTTGTTTGGTTTCCAGAGTTGAAGATCTGAAGAGCAATGAAGTCTGACAAACAATGCTGTAGGAAAATTATAAGAGATTTGGCCTCTACAGTGAGACTCACTGCTGGTTTTCCTGGGGGAAAAAAATTCTAAAGCAGCATGCAGAGATGTAGAGAGGCAGAGAGTGTAGAAATGTGGGAAAACAGAAACCCCATGTCTGATTGTCTCTGAAGTTAGGCTCTTAGAAGCCAGTAAGCAAATATGAGTCAGCCATGAGGTGTGACTGCCCAAAGGGATTTATGTAGAAGGCTATTCACCATAGGGTTGTTTGTTGTCCTAGTCCATTCACTGATATAACAAAATAGCTTAAACTGGGTAATTTATAAACAACAGAAATTTATAGCTCACAGTTCTAGAGGTTAGGCAGTCCAAGATCAAAGCGCCAGCAGATTTGTTGTCTCATAAAGGCCCATTCCTCATAGATGGGGCCTTCTGTGTCCTCAAGTGACAGGAGTGAATAAGCTCCCTCAGGCCTCTGTTACAAGGGTCCTAATCCTATTCGTGGGAGTGGAGCCCTCATGACCTAATCACCTCCCCAAAGGACCCACCTCTTTTTTTGTTGTTGTTTTTTCCAGCATATTATGGGGCTACAAATGTTAAGGTTACATATATTGCCCATGCCTCCCCTCCTCCCTCTCACCCGCCTGACACAGGATAAATGTTATTCCTATATGTCCACTTAGGTGTTGATCTGTTAATACCAATTTGCTGGTCAGTACATGTGATGCTTGTTTTTCTATTCTTGAGATACTTCACTTAGTAGAATGGGTTCCAGCTCTATCCAGGAAAATACAAGAGGTGCTATAGCACCATTGTTTCTTAAACCTGAATAGCACTCCATTGTATACATATATACCACATTTTATTAATCCACTCATGTATTGATGGGCACCTGGGTTGTTTCCACACCATTGCAATTGTGAACTGTGCTACTATAAACATTCGAGTGCAGGTGTCCCATTTGTAGAGTGTCATTTGATCTTTTGGGTAGATGCCCAGTAGAGGAATTGCTGGATCAAATGGTAGATCTACTTGTATCACTTTAAGGGATCTCCATATTGCTTTCCACAGAGGCTGAACCAGTTTGCAGTCCCACCAGGAGTGTAGGAGTGTTCCTATCTCTCCGCATCCACGCCAACATTTATTGTTTGGGAACTTTTTGATAAAGGCCAGTCTCACTGGAGATAAGTGATATCTCATTGCAGTTTTGATTTGCATTTCCCTGATGATTAGAGATGTTGAGCATTTTTTCATGTTTGTTGGCCTTTATTCTATCTTCTTTTGAAAAATTTCTGTTCATGTCCCTTGCCCACTTTTTGATAGGGTTGTTTGATTTTTTCCTGCTGATTTTCCTGAGTTATAAATAAATTCTAGTTATCAGCCCTTTATCGGATGTGTAGCTTGCGAAAATTTTCTCCCATTCTGTGAGGACCCACCTCTAAATACTGTCATATGGGAGATTAAGTTTAACATATGAATTTTGAGGGACACAAACATTCAGACCATAGTACTTGTAAAAGTTTTTAAAAAATCTATCAGAAGTGTGGTCATACATTTCTGATCATCTGTTAGAAAGATTAGCGTCAATCTATATTTCTGACTTGAAAAGATATCTAGGATATACATACATGTTAAGGGAAAAAAAGCAAGCAACTTCTGGTAATAGCAAGAATAGAATTGCGTATGTAATGTAAAATTTTCTAGTGGCCAAATTATTGAAATATAGGTTACTTATTTTTGGTTCTGTCTTCAAAATCTAGTGTGCATTTTACATTTATAGCACATCTCAATTCAGACTAGCTACATTTCTAAGTGTTCAGTAGCCACTGTGGTTGGTGGCTGCCTTAATGACAGTACCCAATGGATCCTCAGGTAGGAAATGAAATGTTTGAAAGAATGCATCAAGGTTGTTCTTTAATGTGACTATGGATCAAGTGAAATAGGGAAAGGTCAAAATTTCTAGGAAAAAAGGAATATCAGGAGACTTTAGGAAAAGGGAATCAGTAAAGAAACTTTATTAGTCAGGAAGGGTAACTGTGGTTAGTGGATTTGGATTCATTTTTCATATAAGTCCCAAGCGAAATGTAGACTTTGAGACTTGAATGTGAAATGGATATATTAATGTGTCATGGAAACATGATGTGATTAACATTTTTTTATTTGAAGGCTATATAATGAATATAAATAGTTTTGTTTTTTTTTTTAAATAGAGGAAATGATTTTCTGTGTCAAATGTTGCCAGTAGGTCAAACAAAAGAATTAAGAATTGACCAATGGGTTTAGCATCATTGGTTCATTGTTGGGCTTTGACAAGATTGTTTCTTTGGAGTGGTGAAGTTGAAAATCTCATTGGCCTGGCTTTAAGAGGTAACAAGAAGATGAATTGGAAACAAGAAAAAGTCAACTCTTTGTAGGGTGGAGGGAATGTGAGTTGAAAGATTGGTTTTTGTTTGTTGGTTTGGTTTGGTTTGCTTTGGGTGTTTTTGCTTTTGTTTTATAAAGATGTTTATATCTGATGGGAGTGATCCAGAAAAGGGAAGAGATTTCAATATGGGGGAGGGATGTTTTACAGAAAGAAAATTCACAGAGTATATGATAGCTGCTATTTGGGGGCAGGGGGTGGGGGTGGGGGGACTCCATCCATGTTTCCCTCTACTCTTACACCATGACAGTCATCAAAACAGAAGACAACATTGGTGACCAAATGTGGGGAAGGGTTTCTCCTTACCACCAAGCCAGCAGTTAGTTCTGCAGCAGACACCAGCTGGGTATCCTCCAAATCAATTCCAACTCTATCTACTTGGAGATAGTGTCAGATCCCACAGGCTGGGGACTCAGGCCCCAAAACTGCATCCCCCCCTACCAGTCACAAGTCCAGGCCTCTGGAACTTCTAACCGACAAACTTCAAGTTGAGGTTCCCATGACCTCCCCCCCCTTTAGGTTTGATTAATTTGCTGGAGTAGCTCACAGAACTCAGGGAAATACGTTTACTGGTTTATAATAAAGGATAGATAATACAAAGGGTACAGATGAAGAGATGTATAGGGTGAGATATGAGGAAGGGGCATGGGGCTTCCATGCCCTCCCTGGGTGCACCACCCTCCTAAAAATTCCACATGTACGGCTATTTGTAAGCTCTCCAAACGCTGTCCTTTTGGGTTTTTATGGAGGCTTCATTACATAGGCATGATTAACAACCATGTAAATGCGATTGGACAAAAAGCGCCTGATCTAAACCCAGCAAGGCCTGTCTGTTCAGACTTTTCTTAGCCTTTCTGTGTAGCATTCCTTCCTCTAGGATATGGGGAAGGACCATCTCTGGAATGAGGGTCTTTTGACCTACAATCAGATTAGAGTCTTGCCTGGGGCAGGGGAAGGAAGAAGTTCAGAGAGATTCTGTTTCCTAAGGCCTGCTCCTGAGGCCTAAAGCCCCAATATTATAGCAAAAGACAGTAACAGGGGCTATGGGAGTTATGAGCCAGGAACAGTGGACAAAAACCAAGTATGGGCTGGGCCTAGCACTCTGGGAGGCCGAGGCAGGCAGATCGATGAAGGTCAGGAGTTCAAAACCAGCCTGAGCAAGAGCGAGACCCCATCTCTACTAAAAATAGAAAGAAATTAATTGGCCAACTAAAAATATATATAGAGAGAAAAAATTAGCCGGGCATGGTGGCGCATGCCTGTAGTCCCAGCTACTCGGGAGGCTGAGACAGAAGGATCGCTTGAAACCAGGAGTTTGAGGTTACTGTGAGCTAGGCTGATGCCACAGCACTCTAGCCTGAGCAACACAGTGACACTCTGTCTCAAAAAAAAAAAAAAAAAAGCCAATTTTGTGTGTGTATGTAGTTAAACACACACATATCTCATAATATCACAGCTGCCCTCCCACATTTGAAAGGGTGACATATGAAAAAGGAATTAGGCCCACTCAGAATATGGCCCTGGGCTAGCCCTGAAATCATAGTGGGTATGAGGTATAATGAAACAGACTGGACTCAGTATGTGAAAGTACATTCCTGCAGTTGGTTCTGCCCAAGCTAGGATGGCTTGCTTTACAATGCAGTAAAAATTTTTTATTATTGGAAATGTTAAAGCATCTATAAGTTAGACTAGTCTTTCTCAACTATTTTATGTTTTCAGCACACTTTTGGATATAGCAACTTTTGGTGGCATACTTGAAAACATTCAAACAATGGTAAGCAGGTCAGCAACAGTGACAGCACAGTCCCACTCCAGGGTGACGTGACCTTGGAAGTATACTCAGCGTGCTATCATCTCGGCTCCCCCCCATCTCTTTGCTGCTTGAGCAGAAATGCCTGGTGCTTTGCGCAAGCTCTCTTTTATACTCCAAAGGCAGCATTCCTATGTATTCCAGTAAAAATACACAGTCCCTTTTTGTTGCCCACTGGAGGTTATTCCTTTGCTGCTACTAGAAGACTCTATTGCCCTACTCTGTGCTCTGCATGGGGTCGCATGAACTGTTAAGCTCACAGTCCAACCTGACACTATAAAAAGCATATCAGTCAGTAATCTGTTGTAGACTCCACACTACCCAGTAGAAGCAGAAAGGGATTTCATATGAATCCAGGGAATTAAGTGCTCACAAAGTCATTGGAGGGTTCAGAGAACCGACTGCAGTCTAAGCTCCCGGGATCACTCTGCTCTGGCATCTTCAGGAAAGGAAAGCCACCACTTTATGACAAGAAGCTGATGCCACCTTCACTAACTGTAGAACCACACTGCTGACTCTGCCTCTGTCCCCAGGGCTGCCACTGCTGCTTCAGAAAGCTGGAGAATCTTCTAAATGAGGTCACATTCTGAGAAAAGAAATAAAAAAGAAAGCCGGAGAATCAAGAGGCTGCTGACCCCAGACCATAATACCCCTGTTATGATCTACAAAAGCAAAATGATGCCTTGTATCTTCTCTTTTGCTCTGCCTGGCTCAGCTCCAAATCTGAGTCTCCCATGAGTACATCTGATTTGTGGAATGTAGATCATGTCCAGAACCCTAACTGCAAAGGAGTTGAAGATATTTAGGTTTTAGCTTTCTTGCTTATGCACAGTGGATGGGGACTGAAGTGGGATTGAGCAAGTCATTCCACAGTATCTGCCACGCACAGTATCTATCTTCAGTCACAGCAAAAATAAACACGACATTGATGGAGAGTAGGTAGCACACCAGTGAGAGGTTCCGTGTGTGTGCTCCCACATAGTGGCACGCCCAGGCTGGGAGCTGCTTTAGTGGATGAATAGGTAAAAGTGGGCACTCTAGCCTCAGATCGGTGCTTGCAGTGGACTTCCCATCCATAACTGTCAGTGAACCCACAGTTTTAGCACAAATGGAAGTGAGGACATAAATGTCTGTCTTATATTTTATGACCAGAGAGAAAAGTGTCTCTAGAAGCCCTGCCAGCCATTAAGTGTTTTCCAACATCAGTTACATATACCAAGCCCAGATGGGTGTTTTACAGATGGATTGTCTTTGCTCCTGAGCACTCGTCACAGTCCCCGCAATAGCAGCTGCCTGTCAGAGATTGGGAAGGCAATGGAGCAGGTTTCACATCAGTTTGGCTGAAGCTACCAGTGACCTCATTCAAGAAGGGCAATATCGGCCAGGTGCGGTGGCTCACGCCTGTAATCCTAGTACTCTGGAGGCTAAGGCGGGCGGATTGCTCGAGTTCAGGAGTTCAAAACCAGCCTAAGCAAGAACGAGACCTCGTCTCTACTATAAATAGAAAGAAATTAATTGGCCAACTAACATATATAGAAAAAAAAAATTAGCCAGGCATGGTGGCGCATGCCTGTAGTCCCAGCCACTTGGGAGGCTGAGGCAGCAGGATCGCTTGAACCTAGAAGTTTGAGGTTGCTATGAGCTAGGCTGACACCACGGCACTCAAACTAGCCTGGGCAACAAAGGGAGACTCTGTCTCAAAAAAAAAAAAAAAAAGAAAGGCCATATCAACCTGATACATTTTCCTTTTGCCAGATGAATATTTTTCTTTTTGTTGTTGTTTGCTTTTGTTTTGTTTTGTTTTGATTTGATTTTGAGACAGAGTCTCACTCCGTTGCCTTGAGTGCCATGGCATCAGCCTAGCTCACAGCAGTCTCAAACTCCTGGGCTCAAGGCGATGCTCCTGCCTCAGCCTCCTGAGTAGCTGGGACTACAGGTGCACACCATGACACCCAGCTAATTTTTCTGTTTTTAGTAGAGACAGAGTCTTGCTCTTGCTTAGGCTGGTCTCAAACTCCTGAGCTCAGGCAGTCCTCTCACTTTGGCCTCCCAGAGTGCCAGGATTACAGGCATGAGCGCCTGGCCCAAGATGAATATTTTTCTAATGCTTTTGGCTTTTTTGTACTCATTTATTCATTCAGCAAATATTTATGGAGCACTTCTGTGTGCCAGGTGCTGGGGATATAGAAGACAGATGGGGGGGGGGATCCTGCTCTTATTGAGCAAACATTCTAGTGGAGGGAGAAACACTGTACCAGTAAACACAGTACTAGGACAACATCCTAAAGGGATAAGTGCCATAGAGTAGAATGTTATAGGATAAGCAATATGTATGGAGAGGGCACTTTAGATTTGGGGACAGAGGAAATCTGGTGTCCACTCCTGATTTGTCCACCAACAACTGTTCACTGTGGCTTCCCACCTGCCCAGCTCTGCAGGGCTACTGCTCACTTGGTGGCCAAGTCAGCTCCAACCTCAAAAGCTATCTTGGATTGAAGATAGGGAAGAACGATGATTTATGCTTAGGTTAAGACTGTTTCCAGCAAACAATCAGAACAAGGAATGTGCAAGATCAAGAGTGCAAGTGAGTGAGTGTGGCACCCTGAAGCTTCCCGTGTGTCCCAGGACATGGCTCAAGTTTGCGATCAGGGCAGTGCATTATCTGCAAAAATGAAGGAGCCAGAACTTAGATCTTGCCATTTATGCCATTGCACTTCATTTGATGGTCTCCCTACTGGCTGGCAAGATGCCTCTTGTGTCACAGTTATGTTCTTCCATAGTCTCTTCTGACTATATTATGGGGCCTCACCAGGCCTGGCCGTGACTGCCACAGCTGCAGGACCAGCCTGGAGCTCCCAGATAAGTTCTTAGTGGCCTGCTGTTGCCTTCTTGAGGTCATAAGCGGGGTGTAACTGTGAAGTCAGCCATGTTTCTCTTTGCCTCCGTCCCTAAGACTCAAGGCACACTTAGGCTTTGGGAGTCACAACATAAGAGGAGAAAATTGTAACCTGCTGGACTGTCCTCAGTCTAGTAAGAAGCCACACTTAGATAAAAACACCCTCCATAGAAGATTTGCTCAGGGATACCCTCATTTCCACCCCTTTAGGTCCACTCCCCCTAGGAAGTATCTCCACACTGAATCATCCTTTTTCCTGCCACATTCTGGGATAAATATCCAGAGCCTTAGAAAGTCTATTGTCTTATTTGATCTTTTGTTTTGAGAGAGGCCTTGTTCTCTCACTTTCTGAGAGAACAAAGCCATTGTATTTTATTTTTCATCTGATCCCTGTTAAAATCTTTGCTGCCATCTTTCACAGGTCCTGCGCTAGTTAGTCCTGCACGTTCATCTGTGAATAGAAGCAGCTCTGTCTGGGTCTGTGTTTGTGTCCCCAAATTTAAACTGCCCTCTCCATACATATTGCTTATCCTATAACATTCTACTCTATGGCATTTATCCCTTTAGGATGTTGTCCTAGTACTGTGTTTACTGGTACAGTGTTTCTCCCTCCACTAGAATGTTTGCTCAATAAGAGCAGGAACCACCCCCCCATCTGTCTTCAGTATCCCCAGCACCTCATTACATGGGTGGGTCCACTTCGACTCCCCTCCCTCTTTATCTGAGCACTGGTTGGATTTTCATTTTCAGAACTTGGGCTGGTGGCCTGGCTTCAGGAAGTAGGCAGGGTATAGAGGCGGTGAGGCCATGGGAACCTACTGTCTGTTTCCACCATCTCCCATGCTTTCCTGCCAGTGTGCTGAGTCCCCTGTTCCTGTGCTGTCCCTGAGCCTCTGGCAGAGCTTCCCTTGAATTTCTAGCTTTCCCCCTCACCTCAGGGCAAACAGACTGCTCCAAAGAGGATCTGGGTCAGTGTGATTTCCCATGACTCAGTCCAGGTCCTTCCCTTGGCAGTTCATGTGTACTTTTGCTTAAAGTCTTTCAAGAGATTCAGGTGGCTCTTAAGATCACTTATTTTTCTCTCCTCAGCCTTTCCCAAAAGGCCACACTCCTCTTTGGGTATCTGGAGCAGTGGAAAAACAAATCTGCCTTTGCTGCCCATCCTTGTCCTGCATGGGGCCTGGTTGGACCTTCAGAACCTTCCTGCTCATTTCCTTCACATTAGGTAGGATGTGCAGAATCTCAGTGGTCTCTTTCACTTTATCTACACTTAATTGTATAAGCATATTTTCTGGAGATATTGTGTGGAGTTTGACCATTCTCTTATTTCAATAAGTTTTCTTCTATATATTGAGCTATTTTGCTTTTTCCATGAGTTCCAAGGAGTTATGCAAATGAGCACTTATTCTGCCTTCTTTCCAAGAAGTTCTTCAACTGCTGCATATTTTAAACAGATGATAAAGATAAAATATTTCAAAAGGTTAAGAGGAATGTACATTTTTTAAATTTAGAAAGTTCAGGAAAGATAAAAGAAATGAGTAAATGGATTAAAATTAACAGTGATGAGACAAAATCTGAATGTTAGAAAATGCAGTTAAAGAATTAGATGAAAGTATAAAAAAGAACTCCAAGGGTAAAATATGGTAAAAGATAAAATTAAATGAGGGGAAAAGTTTAAAAGAACTAGCATTTAAATTTTTTAACAGAATTTCAAAGATTAAAGGGCTAGAAAAGAACATCTATGACAATTAAATCATCAGCATTTAAAGATTTAAAAAGCTAAAAGAACATAAACAATGTATAACGTTATCTCATTTTGTGAAATTCCATATTAAGGCTGCATCTATATTTACTGATATTGAAAGATGTGTAAGACTGATGGTTTATTCCTTCAGCACCCCACGTGAACACAAAAAAGAAAAAAAGACTGATGATTTAGGTAGAAAAGCAAGTCACAGGACATTGGATGGTCTAAGCAGATATGTTGCATAAAGGTTTGCCGATTCGTGGAGGAAAGAGTGGTAGGAACCCAAACTGCAGAGGAATGGGGTAGAGTGTCATAGACACTGTCTGGCCTCTTGGATCCATTTACCCTTTCTTTCTTTCTTTCTTTTTTTTTTGAGACAGAGTCTTCCTCTGTTGCCCCGGCTAGAGTACTGTGGCGTCAGCCTAGCTCACAGCAACCTCAAACTCCTGGGCTCAAGTGATCCTTCCGCCTCAGCCTCCGGAGGAGCTGGGATTACAGGCATGCGCCACCATACCTGGCTAATTTTTTCTATATATTTTAGTTGACCAATTATAATTTCTTTTTATTCTTAGTAGAGATGGGGTCTCGCTCTTGCTCAGGCTGGTTTCAAACTCCTGACTTTGAGCAACCCGCCTGCCTCAGCCTCCCAGAATGCTAGGATTACAGGTGTGAGCCACTGCGCCTGGCCTCCATTTACCCTTTCTATGCTCTTCTCCTTTCCTCAGTTCCATATGCCTCCAACACACCCACTAGCAACTCTTAGTAGGTGGACTGCTCTCCATCCCTGCGTCCCACGCGTGCAGAGAGCACGAAGGACCTGGGGCTTTATGTCACCCGCGCTCCACACCACCCTACCTTTATGGCCTTCAGCCAATGACCAAGGGCTGGAGGAATAAGCAAGCCCAGCCCCTTGTCTTAGGAGAGGCCAATGCTGAGGCATCATTTACCTTAAGTAGCGCTGTCCAAAATATAAAGCAAGCTATACATGTGATTTTAAATTTTATAGTAACTACATTAAAATTCCAATAATATATTTTATTCAATAGGTAATCAGTGTAAAAAATCATTAATGAGATGTTTAACATTCCTTCTTATTTGTCGTAAGTCTCCAAACACCAGTATATGTGTTACCCTTACATACCTCACTTTCGACTGCCACATTTCAGCTGCTCAATAGTCACATGTGGCTAGTGGCTACCAAGTTGGATGGCACAGCTTCAGGCAGATTGAAGCAGCCCTTCATGGAGCTTTGCCTGAAACTGAAGCCTCATTTGGCTTCTTCCCCTTCCCTGTCCTGCCTCCTCCACTCCCTTAATGGTTTCTTTTAAGAACATTCGCTTAATCAATCTTTTGCGTACAATTATCATCTTTGTAATTAACAGAAATCTGGAGGTTCAAAAGAAAAAAAAGGAAAATAAGTCTTTCATTCCTGATGTCCTGCTTTGTGTTTTGTTTATCACTTGTTGGTTTATCACTAAGGCAGCCATAAACTCCAGTGACACTGGGTTTTAGAAGACTTGGGGTTCCTTTGAGTAAAGAACACCTGATAACATACCAGAACATTGGCTTCTTGCCTATTTTCATAAGTGGAAGGCTTGAGCCTTTGATGTCTATCTAGTTGCTGCCAAGATAAGTGATGGCCCAAAGCCAGGAAAAGGGTAAGATTCTCTTGCAGTCTGGGTCAGGCAGGCAGCAAGTGGTTTCTTGGGCCCAGGAAACATGATGGGGGAAGCTGAGTCATTACTTACAAAGGAGGAATAGTAGGGGAACCTGGCAGGAAGGAAGAACAAAGGGGACAGGTGGGGGTTAGGTGGGTCTTAAATCCTTCCTGCATCAGGCATAGGTCACTACAGTGACTTTTGTTGGTTTTTTAACATGCCTGCAGCCTTGGGTCTACTTGGTACCACTATCACAGCTTACAAGTGGGCAGTACCCGTCTGCCTCCAAATACCCAGGCCATGTGGAGTCACTGTCTTGGCATCCAGTGTATAGCAGACTCTGTCCTCATGTGTAGCCCTGCTCTGAACTATTACACCTTTGATTTTTACCTTGTCAGTCTTTCTTAAGCAGATATCCAAGAGACTCCTTTTGACCAAAGTGTTATTTGAGATTGCTTTTTTATTTTTTCCTATTTCCAAGTAATTGGGTGGTGTTGGCTTGTTACTTCAGCTAGAGTTGAGTGAAGAACACTGCTAATTGGCACAGAAAATAATTCCAGTCAGAAAGAGCATGATGCCTACATTTCCTAATAGAGTAGCCTCTTCATCCCAGAACTGCCTTTTCCACCTTCCTGGATGTGTCATCAGAGAAAGGAGCAGGCACATCTTAGGAATGCACTTGCCAATTTATTCCCATTTATTAATTTAACAAGCACTTACTCCTTACACACTATATGCCAATACTCTTGAAATGTGGGCTTTGGTCCTTTTTGTCCCCAGTGTTGTTGCCGGCCTAGGCCCTTTTGTGGCTTTTCTTGGGATTTTAAATTGGAAATAAGGAGATAAACCAAGTACTTCTGGATGACTCCAGGGGCCATATGGGCCCTGCACCGGTGATCCTCCAAAAGCATTCTAGACATGGCTTTCCTTACCAAATTAAAATTGCCTTTTTCTAAGTAAGTTTGTGTTTCTCAAATGCTCACTGGACCTCCTTTCACCTTAGACCCCACTCCCTTAATTCATGGCTGAGGGATGTGATAGGATTTGGACCATTCTAGAGCATGCTGCTTTCCTTTGTGCAGAAAGGTCATGTACAGTCTTGCGGACTTGATGGGGTCCCTGGGTCTTGGGGGTACCTCAGCTTCCCCTTCCTTCTAGCTTATGAGTGGGGCTGGCCTCGGGGAGGAGTGGCCGAACAGGCCAGGGTTTGCCTGGCTTTCTTTGTTTCTCAGTGCCTTTCCCAACTCCTCTGCTTCAGGACAGCAGCTCAGCCTCCAGGCCCGCTGATGGATCCACTATCAAAGGGGTCCTGTGGGAGTCAGATGGCACAGACCCTTCTGTGGAAAGCAAAGTCCTCGCTGTCCTTCGGCATCCAGCCCCTTCAGACATGGCCAACGAAAGACTCGGAACTAGAGTCCCAGGTCAACCTGTAAGTAAGTAAAAGAAGCATCATCTGAGTTTGGGCTCATGTCCATTATAACTTGAAATCCTTAATATTCAGGAAGAATATACTTCTTACCTTTTGAGGGAGAGTAGGGAGGAAGAGAGGAGTGAATGTTCAGTTGGGAGATTGCATTTCTGTTCCTTTTTTTTTTTTTTTTTTTTTTGAGACAGAGTCTCGTTTTGTTGCCCAGGCTAGAGTGAGTGCCATGGCCTCCACCTAGCTCACAGCAACCTCAAACTTCTGGGCTCAAGCAATCCTCCTGCCTCAGCCTCCCGAGTAGCTGGGACTACAGGCATGCGCCACCATGCCCGGCTAATTTTTTCTACATATATTAGTTGGCCAATTAATTTATTTCTATTTATAGCAGAAACAGGATCTCGCTCTTGCTCAGGCTGGTTTCGAACTCCTGACCTCAAGCAATCCGCCCGACTCAGCCTCCCAGAGTGCTAGGATTACAGGCGCCGGGCCCATTTCTGTTCTTAATGATGTCTTATTCTTGTATTTACCAGTATTCATTGACCACCTATTCTGTCCAAGTCTGGGGCCAGGAACAATAAGCAAAATAGATTCAGTTCCTATCGTTAGGGGGTTTACCATTCATGGGATAGATAGCCATTAATCAGATAATCACACAAACACTAACAATTGTGTTAAGTGCTATGAAATTTGTTGCCTTCATTCAATAAACATCTACACAATGCCTTCTATATGCCAGCAACATACTAGAGATATTAGAGAATAAGATATTTTCCTTACCCTTGAATGTCAAATGGAAGGAAAAACTTCCAATATAATACAAAAGAAATTATAATAATAACTAGAATATAACCATTATATCAGTCTAATTCCTATAGGCTGGTAACTGTGTTTTCTTATTTATTCTTGAACCCCCAGGCCTTTGTTATGGTGTATGATGATATTGGGTGAACAAATAAGTAAATGAATGAAGAAGATACTACAAGAAACGGGTGCTTAGTTTTACAGGGGGACTCAAAAGCAACTAGGTGGAACAATATGACTGATTTCAAAACAAATAAGATGCTTCATCAGTTCAATGCAACAAATATTTATGGATGCTTACTGAACCCTGTGCTTTTGTAAAGCAAATTCCTAGGTAGGGGCATGGATCAGAATCACCTATTGGGTTTAAAACACAATTTATGCCTGATTCAGTGGATTTGGAGTGGGTAAAAGAGGACACCTTAGGATGCCTGCCCTCAAGGAACTCCCAGATTATCCAGGGAGACAGACAAGTAACCGGCTAACTCCAGAGGTGCTAGAGAATTAGTATGAATGACATGCTTCACCTGTTGGAGGGTGAGGGAAAAGAAGGGGTAACAGTTGAGCTCAGCCTTGTAGGATGAGCATTCATCAGGCATAGAGGGGTAAGAAGGCCCCTTTAAACCAGGGATGCCACAAAGCAAAGGCTCCCATCCATGAGGGTATGCTCAGGCAGTGCTGACAGGCATTAAACCAGCAGTTCTCAACTTGGATGCACTTGAAAATCACCTAGGGAGCTTTGAAAACATATAGAAGTCTGCACTATCCTTCCAAAATTCTGAGGTCTAGCATGGGACACAAGCATTAGTATTTTTGAAAAGCTCCTCAGCTGTAATCCCAGCATTTGGGGAGGCCAAGGGAGGAGGATCCCTTGAGGCCAGGAGTTCGAGACCAGCCTGGGCAACATACCAAGACCTCGTCTCTACAAAAATAAAGAAAAAACTTGCCAGGCATGGTGGTGCCTGCCTGTAGTCTTAGCTACTGGGGAGGCTGAGGCAGGAGGATTGTTTCAACCTAGGAGTTCGAGGCTGCAGTGAGCTATGACCCGCCACTGCCCACAGCCTGGGTCACAGGGCAAGACTCAGTCTCTTAAACACAAAAACAGAAAAAGTTCCCAGGTGATTCTCATCTGCAAATGTTGAGAAACACTGCTTTAAAAAAAAGGAGCCACACATAATTATTAAATAAATACACTGTACAAAATAATTCTGACGCTAAGGGGTCTGAACGTTGTATCTTAGGCAATGGGGCACCATTGGTAGCTTTTAGGATCTTACGAGGTAATGCAGTTTGGAATGTAGAAGGTATACGTGGCTGAGATAAATTCGTGATTGCCAGTTCTGTGGCGGAAGCCTGATGGAAAGTAGCGAAGTCAGAAGTCACTATCATACCTTCCATAAATTGCCTCTTAGGAGAACATGAGAACTGAACGTCTCCTTGATCTGAAACGGAGATTAACGCTTTCACTTAATACTGAATTTTCTCATTGAGACGCACCTTGTAAACCAGGGTCCTTCGTGGCCCAGCGCACTGCAGGAGAGGGGAATGCAGAGCTTCAGCTACTGTAAAAGGCGGGGCCGGTCTTCCTTCCTTCATCACTCCTTAGAAGGAATTTTGTGTCTAGAGGGTGTGGCGATAACCTGAGGCCCTGCAGCACTGGCGCGCTGGGGCTGGGCCGAGTTACAGTGGTCCCTTGGGCCTGGCCCGCACTGCCTCCTTCCTCGACTACAAGCCCCACAGTGCACCGTGCGATGACGTAGAAAGGGGCGGGCGGGACTGCGGGAGCGCCTGTGAGACACAGTGGAAGTACCCCGGGCAGGCGCCTTCCTGGCTCTGTAGGTGGGTCGGTTAGGGGTAGGACCAGACCCTCGTAATTGGCGGCCGTAGGATGGCAAAACTGGGCGAGAACCGGGCGGGCGGGACTGCTGTGAAGGCGGCTGCTGTGTGGCGACTCAGGCAGTGCTAGCGCCTCCGGCCCAGCGGCGGATGCCGGAGCTGCGCGTCCTGGCTCGTTAGCCTCACTCAGCCGCACGTGGCAATGGGCGGGGTCGGGCTCGGGCTGGACCGCACACTGAGGGACCGGACTTGAAACCTGATTGTACCTGCAGCCAGATGTCAGATTCTCTGGAAAACGGGGTAGAAAGGTGTGTCTTTAAGAATCACTACCACTTTATGGGTGCCCACCCATTAGCTCATTCATTCAACAAATATTTATCGATCACCTATGTACCAGGCACTTGCCCAAAGATCCTAAAGGCGTTTTCTCATTCAGTCTTCACAAAAAAACAAACAAAACCCCCAGTGAGGTAGCTACTGTTATCTCCACCTTATAGATAAGGGAGCTGAGTCTCTGCAAGGTTAAGAAACTTATCTAGGACATACAGCTTGTAAGTGATAGAGCAGGGTTTGGACTTAGGTCTGTCTGTCTCTAGTGACCATCCCTTAACCTCAGTGTGCTCAGGTGTGCAATCAGTGGAAAAGTGTGGGATGTCAGCGTCCACAGGACGTCTAGGTACTGTCAAGTGAAGAATGTAATAGTACGGTGCTGGACACTAATGAAGTTGACCAAGCTCAAAGTTGGGTCTTTTGCTAAGTAATACAAATACCTGCTCTCTGCCAGAAAAGTCTTCTGGTACCTATTAAACAATTTACTGGACACCTGCATGCTGTGCTGGACCTTGTGTCAGGCACTGAAGATGCATAGAAGGTATCCCTTCCAGATCAAGTGGGTGCTTATAAAAGTGCTGTTACCCCAGGCAGTCTAAGAAGACTACTCAATGGAGAGAGAATGAACGATGGGAACTCTACCAGGCAGAGTTGGGGGAGGCCTTCCCAAACAGGAGACCATGTGCACAAAGGTGAGCAGCATTAAAACACCCTGGGTGTTAGGGAATAACCAACGGACTGGATTCTCTGTTGCTCCTTGGGGACTGGTGGGCAATGAGCTTGGGGAGGGCAACAGAAGCCAAACCCTTGGAGAGTGGAGCCATTGGCCTTAACTCTCTAGTGTGATCAGATTTGCATATTGGAAAGATAACTGGTATCTGGAGACAGCCAGCTAGCTTATGATGGGTTAAGGCTGGTGGCAGGGAAACCTATTAGAGGAGGAGGTATGAAGATAGGAGATGTTGAGAGTTCTGATGAGTAACAGGAACAATGGGATTGATTTGAAAAATATTGAAGAGAAAGATTAGAGTGAACCTGGTAAATGTGTGGTTTGTGGGGTGGGGAAGTGAGCCTCAGAGTTTTGACTCAGCGTGGTTGGTCTGATCATTAATAAAAGGGCCCTGAGATGAGATGGCCCAAAATCCAAGGTAGAATAAAACAAAGATTATATAGAGAAATGCTGTCAGGGCTGAAGAGAGATTCAGTAACATCCTTTGGGAATAGGGAGTACTTAGAAAGTCTTCTTGGGGAGAATAAGGTTAACTAGACCTTGATAAAGTAGACGATCTTCCTTCTTTTCTTTTTCCTGAGTAGATTTTAATAGGCAGAGATGGGAAGGAGGGTGTTCTAGAGGGCAGGATCAGCATGGGCACAGGCACAAAGCAGGGACGATATTCAGAACACATTTGAGGAGTAACAGATTTCCTGGTTTGTCTATTGTGAAGTGGTAAGAAGTCTGGAGAGTCAGACTGGGGGACATATCATGAAAGATGTTGCCCTGAATCCTGCGGATGTTGGGAGGCACCCATTGGCTTTTGAAATAGGCAAGTGGTTTGAGGTCTGCTTTAGAAAAGTTAATTTCATCACAGCATACGCTGAAAAGCCCAGCTAAGGAATTGACTAGGGACAGCCTTGTTCGTTGTAAGTGACAGAAACTCACCTCAAATTAGCCTAGTCCAAAAAGAAGAACGTATAGTTTTGTGGAACCAAACTGAGGAAAGGGACAGATCTGGCTTCAAGGGTAGCTAAGCCCAAGGACTCGAACACTGTCAAGTCAGATGGTTTTCTCCTCCTCCCCCACCTATATCATCCCCACTCTTCACATGTTTCTGTCTGTCTGTCCTACTGTCTCCTACTCCATGGATTTTGCAATGCAGCAGGCCATGTGAGCTCAGACAGCGTGGGCTATAGTCTGATAGCTTTGCAACCTGGGAGGAAAAATCTTCCCCATCAGTTAGAAGAACCCTGGGGAAGGACTCTAGTTGCCTATCCTAGGTCACATGTCCATTACTGGTTTTGTGGGGGAAGTGTGTGTTATCTGGGGACGGGGGACAAAGGAATAGTTCTTTCTTGCCCCAGTGAGCAAAGCAGCCTTGGAAAAGAAAGGAGAGGCCTGGCACTGAAGAGTAGGATTATGCAAATGGGTCATGAAAGCCAATGGAGGAGTTTGAGGAAGAAAGGAGAGTGATCTGTAGCTGATCACAAACATAACTCAGGAAATTTTTTCAAAAGCGTGGATCATGGAACCTATTAGAATCCCCAGTGGTGGGACCCAGGAATCTGGCTTAAGGTGCTGAATGCAACAGAAAGTTTGAAGATCAAAACTAAAGCTGACAATTGAATTTGATGATTAAGAAGCCAGGAAGTACCTATGAGTAGTGTCAATTGGGCAGGAGGGTGGAAGGCAGGTTACAAGGCTCTCTGAGGCCTTCCTCACTTTCCCTAATTCAAAACCTGTTTCAGGGCTATTACTGACCATAAGCGAGATAAGATTTTTGTTTTTTTGTTAGTGATTCGGAAAGATTGCCAAGATACATCAAGTGAAAAAATTATAACAAGGAGTAGGATTATATATAGTGTGCTACCATTTGTGTAAAAAATAAGGAGGGAAAGGGGAATATATGTTTCTCTTTCTTTGTAAATGCATACAGCATCTCTGGAAAACACACAAGAGGCAACGCAGGTTGCTCATGGGGAGAGGAAATGTGGGGCTGGGAGAGGGGAGACTTTTCCCTGTACAGCCTTGTAGCTGTACAAATACAGTTACAGTCATACAAATTTCAAAAACAACATGGTGGAGGGAGTGGTAGCAGGGCCTGGTGACTGAGTAGATGTGGGATGTGAGAGGAGACATGGGAGACGACCCCGACCTTTGTAACTTGAGTGACTGAGAAGAGGGCGGCAGCCCTGCTAACAGAGTCAGGAAGGCAGGAGTGGGAATGAGTTCTGATTTGGAGCATGGGACCTATCTTGGGGGTTCCTAGGGTGTGCATAGCACCTTATCCAGAAAGATATGAGTTGGAGGTTTGATTTGGGGAGTTATTAGCAGAGAGGTAATATTCGAAGGCTCATGGGCAATGAGGCTTCTAGGGAAGGGGGTTTGTGGACCTTCACCATGCAAGGTGGGATGGAGATAAAGACTAAAGACAGCAGGCACAAGACCAGGACTTGTGTTGTTGCTCCATGTGACCTAAGAACAGGGAGGAGGATGGTCTCGCTCCCTGCCAGGACATCCTGGCCCTTTTCTGGATGCCCTACTCTCTGTTGAGCTCAGTGTCCCCTGCAGGAATAACTGCTAAAAGCAATCATTTTTCCTCAGGGAGGTTATGCCATTACTAAGAATTGTATTCCTTTGACTATTTGAGTCTTCAGTGCTTTCAAATTTCATATTCCACAAGGACCAATAACCTGTTTTTGGTGCTCACCTCATCTAAAAGTACAGTACAGGACACCATAAGGGCACACTATAAATAGTGATTAGATAGTGTCACTCTTTTTAATCAGTGTTTTTTAAGAGGCAAAAGACAATAGTTTGGGATGTCCTGGCCTAAATTCACCTTAGCTAACACTCATTTTTATAAATATCATTTTGGTCTTAGAAACAGGTTGGTTGTTTTCTTGTCATCTTCTATAGTAATAAATTGTTCCTAGTTTAAATACTTTTGCCTCCTATATTTCCATAAGTTTGGTTTATGTATTATCTTGCTTTCTTTAAAGAATATCCTACCTTCTCTCACTGCTCTTGATCACTGTTGGTTTCATAGTTTCATTTTCTCAGGAGACTATCGCAGAATCAGAGCAGCTTAGTGAAGTAAACATTTTAGAAAATCTTTCAGAAATATAGTTTGACCTTAAAAGCACAGAGTAAGCTGTTTTTTTCCCACTACATGCCTGGAGGAAAACTGAGCACAGATAAGCATGGAGTGGATCTAACTTGGTCCAGAAATTTAGAATATAATATAGAAGTCATTTTTGTTGTTGTTGTTGTTGCCCGGGCTAGAGTGCCTTGGTGTTGGCCTAGCTCACAGCAACCTCAAACTCCTGGGCTCAAGCGATCCTCCTGCCTCAGCCTCCCAAGTAGCTGGGAGTACAGGCATGCCTGGCTAATTTTTTCTATTTTTTAGTAGAGACCATGTCTCGCTCTTGCTCAGGCTGGTCTCACACTCCTGAGATCAAATGATTCAGCCTCCCAGAGTGCTGGGATCACAGGTATGAGCCACTGTGCCCAGCCCAGAGGTCATTTTGAAAGTATCCTTGGGCTTTCCCTCTGTGTCAAGGCAAAGTTCACATCAGTTCCATGGGCATTCATTTTTATGTTCAAGACTAAAATTTTTTCCATTTTGATATTAGCTATGAAAGGGATCAGATGTATGCCACGCCAAAATATTTTGAGCTGAAGGCAACTGAGAAAAAGCAGACACAGGAAGAACTTTCTGCCCTTCCCCTATCTGCCTAAAAGCAAGGCATACATTCCTTTTGTGAAGGTGTCCCTCTCCCCTCTCCTACACCAAGAAGGAGAACCCTTATCACCAGAGATGAGGATGGAGATGAGAAGAACCTTACTAAATAACCTTTATCTACCATTAGTGTCTTCCATATGTACCTTCCCACAGATTACCAGCCCCAGAAGCCCCAAACCCCTCATCCTTTGGTCACTTTTCCACAATTTATTGCCCTTTGTTAAAATGGTATATAAGCCCCCAAGTCTAACTGCTTCTTTGGATTTTTATTTCTTTACTTTGGAACCTGCCTGAACATAAAATTAAACATAAACTTGTATGCTTTTTCTCCTGTTAATCTGTCTTTTGCCAGTTTAATTTGCAGGTCTCAGGTAAAGAACTAAGACGGTAGAGGAAAACTTTTTACTCCCTGACAGCTATGTTCTAAAGTGAGAAAATTTTAGTCCTTAGCAAATTCTGGCTTATTCCTAGCTTTCTGCAGAGGCCTTTTTTCTTCTCTGTGTTACTCATGAAAAGCAGGGATTCACAGCCTTTGTTTCTTAAAAATATTCATTGTGCTGAAGCTAGACACCATGATTCCTGATTCATATGCCTTTTCTCATTAAATTCAATAGGAAGGCACTATGGGTTATCAGTAATTGTTGAGTTAATTCATCAATCAAGCCCCATTTTACAGTGTGGAAACTGAGGCCCATGAAGGGATGTTTCTTGCCTAAAACAAGGCAGCAAGTTAGTGGTGAATTAGAGCTAAGTAAATATCAGACAAATTTTATGTACATATAATTTCTCTATACATGTAGATATTAATTTCCATTTAAGTTTAGCATTCTATGTATTTTTATATGACTTTTTTTAAAGAATTTTTTTGTTAAGCCATAATGTGCATGTAAAAAAATGCAAAGATTGTAAGCATACAGTTAGGTGATTGACAGCTACAGCCGGTTAACTTTTTGTGTGTGTGTGTGTGAGACAGAGTCTTGCTCTATCACCTGGGCTAGAGTGCAGTGGCATCAGCCTAGCTCATAGCAACCTAAAACTCCTAGGCTCAAGCAATTCTCCTGCCTCAGTCTCCTGAGTAGATGGGACTACAGGCACGCACCATCACGTCTGGCTAATTTTTTCTGTTTTTAATAGAAATAGGTTGTTCAGGTTGGTCTCAAAACCCTGAGCTCAGGCAGTCCTCCCGCGGTGCTAGGATTATAGGCATGAGCTACCATGCCCAGGCCTCATTAACTTTTTAATATGATAGTATCAATCAGTCCCACTTAATTGTATTACCTATTTATTAAAAGACACCAATCTCTAGATATAGAAGGTGTCATCATCAAGGACTGATGACTAGTGAGCCATTTGTTCATTGCGATGGCTTCCACAGTATTTTCTTTGTTCACTTATATTACTGGCATTGTAGTAACCTCTGAAATAAAGTTTTTGAGATTAATCTGCAGCAACATTTGTAGTGTTTTTATGTCTTACACAAAAACAAATTTCATCAATATGCTGTATAAGGCAGTTTACTTAAATTGTGAGCACAGGGATTGTCTCACAGGCCTGACCCTAGAAAAAGTTGAGAAATTGTCTGTGTGTGTGCCCTGTCCTTTCTTTGGGCACCTAGTCAGCATAGCTGGCCTCACCCTCCCCTGTTACTCTTAGCCTCCTGTAAAGAAGAAACCTAGGGGATGTGATGTCTGTTCCTCAGCTATTTAAAAGATTTTCCTGTAGGAGTGATAGACTTGTTTTATATGACCCCAAAAGGCCAGCTGGCTTGATTTCATTCATTCATTCATTCATTCATTCACTCACTCATTCATTATTTAACAAAACCCTATTAAGACTAATTCTGTGCCAGATATTATGTTAGGTGATAAGGATTTAGCATTGAACAAAACCCAGCATTGAGTAGCTTAAATTCTAGGTGAGGAGGCAGATGCTCATCATATACCCTGTTTGTAATTCCTATTTGGGGTGGGAGGGTTCAGGAAGCAGGAAGAGCTTGAAGAGACCATTCTAGGACCTAAGGTGACACACAGCTCAGCAAATGGAAGGAAAAGGAAGAAAGGCAATATGGCTGGAGTGCTGAGAGGGGAGTGGTGCCAGACTAGACAGGTGGCCAGGGGTGTGGGAGTGATGGCGAGGAAGTTAAGAAAAAATGAAGGCTGTAGGTGTAGGACCAGCTGGTGGAAATTAAGGTGTGATGGATTTCAACTCAATATAGAAAAAAGCTAGCTCAATATAGAAAAAAAAAGCTATATAACAGGAAGAATGGAGGACCATGGGTTGGGGTGCATAGTGTGTTTCTTATCGCTAACAGTGTGGAAGTAGAGACTGGATGGCTATTTTCCAAGTTTGATAGATAATAGATTGGACACTTAAGGTTGGTCCTTAAGTCTCTGGACCTGGAAGTTTCTGGAAGTCTCTTCCAACCCAGTGAAGGACACAGAAATGGGATGGTTTCCTAGGATTTTGTAGAAGAGATGCCTTCCATTGGCATGCAATGGATGGGAAATGAGTCAGTCAGTGTTTCTCAGGTTGGCTATAACAGAGTCACTGATGAAATATATTTTGGTTAAAGATACAGGTGCTTAGATCCCACTCCTAAAGATTCTGATTGAGGAGGTCTAAGGGGAGGACTAGGTATTTACATATTTAGAAAAAAAAGTAAACTTTAAAACTTTTGCAGGGAACAGAAGACATTATCTTTAGGACATCATGGTGGTGAGAGATTTCTTAGGTTAGAAAAATAAAAACCATAAAGGAAAAGATTGAAAATGTCTACAGTAGAATTTGAAGTTTTCTGCATAATCAGAGATATCAGAAACAAAATTTAAAAAGGAAAACTTCTTCCACTATCTGGAAGAAGAAATCTGTGATTTGTTAACCAAAAATGGTTGGTATTCAGAATATACAAATAATTCCTACAAATCAATTAGAAAAAAGGCCAAGAACATACAAAAATGGGATGGGCAAAGGATTTGGAATAGGCAAATCATGGAAAAGGTGGCCAAGATGGTGAGCATAGGAAAAGACAGTTCAAGCACTTGAGCTGTCAGGATAATGCAAATTAAAGTCATACCTCAGTGAGACACCATTTTTTAAATATATTCTTCAGACCAGCAAAAATGCATGTTTGACAATACCAAGTGTTGAGTAGGATGTGGAGCAAATCATACACTACTGATGGGAGAGTAAACTGGTATATTCACTTTGGAAAGCAAATCTGGCACTATGTAGAAAAAATTAATGATGCAGATCATGACCCCACAGTTGTACCCCTAGGTATGTATTCTAGGGATATGATCACACTTGTATTCAAGAAGACATGTACAAGGGTATTGATTACAGCATTGTTTAAAAATTAGAAACAGCCAAAATGTCCAACAGTAGGAGAATTGAGGAACAGTAGAATATTGATATAGCAAGATATTATACAGCAGTATATATAAATGGATTAGAGCTACAGGTACACCATGTTTGAATCTCAAAAGCAAATTGCTCAGCAAAGAAGCTAGTTGCAGGAAGATATGCATGGTATGGTATTTATTTGTGTAAATTTTTAATCCATACTAAATAATTCTGTATATTATTTATGAGTAAGTATATAGCACAGATATAAAAATATGAACAGGAAGCATTAGCACAATTAGTGATTGTTTCAGGGAGGGAGAGATGAGAACCGAGTCAGGGGGAGACACACAGGGGTTTCAAGTATATCTGCAATGTTCATTACATTATTCTTTGTTCTGTATCTTGAAATATTTTGTAATAAAACAAATTAGAGAAAAAATTCCAGGTGATTCTGATATGTACCTAGGTTTGAGAACCAAGGTCTGTAATAAGTGCTTCTCTAATTTTAATGTGCATATGAATCCCAGGGAGATCTTGTTAAAATGCTGATTATGTTTCATTAGGTCTTGGGTAGGAGACCCTATATTCCTAACCAGCTCAGATCAAAGGACCACACTGAGCAGCAAAGGTCACAATGACCTTGGTATCTCTAGGATTCTTGCCACCTAGGGACTGCACAGAAGTACCTACTCAAGAATAGCATGCCTCCCTTTCGGGTCTGGGTGCTGTTGGGGACAGATCTTGTGAATCCCAGTGGGGAAACTTTAAGAACCTGGAGAGACAGACTTCGAAGGGATTTCTCCAAAGAACTAGATCTGCCGGTGATTAAGGGAGGTATGCCACAACATATGCTGTCTGCTGATTTTTTTCCCATGCATTAATTTTCTATTTAACACATTTTGGTCATGCATTTATAGATCCCACATGCAGTGATGTTTCCCAAACCAAATTATACTCTGAGCTAAAAAACCCTCAAGTCTTGACCTTACAGGAAAAGAGAAGCCAAGGTCACTGTCACTAAAGAGTTGGGAAAGGAGGGGTGGGTGTGCAGTCATCGCACTTCGCAGGAACCACTTTGTCGCGGTGTTTCCCGTGGGTCTTGAGCTGAGAAGGCCGTGACAGACCTCCCCGGCTTCTGCTGTGGGCACCCACACCCGAAGATTGCATATGCTGCTTACGAAGGGGATGAAAAGAGGCTGTTTTACAATTTGCCAGATTTGCTATCCACATATTGTGCTTTGCTTGCACAATATTTTTGTTCCTGTGGAGTCCTGTGTACTTTATATTTTTCTTTCCCACTGCACTGTAAGCTCTCTGAGAGCAGGGACCACACATCGCAGATTTAAAACCTAGTACCTTATAGGTGCTCAGTGACTGTTTATTGAGTGAATGAAAGAATTTCAACTGAGATATGTTTTTTTAATTTTTGACATAATCGTCGATTCATAAGCAGTTGTTAGAGATAGCACAGAGAGACCCCATATATCCTTTACCAGGATTCTCCCAATGGTAAAATCTTACATAACCACAGTACAGTAGCATAACCAGGAAATTGACAGATGTAATCCACTGATCTTATTTAGACTTGCCCAGTTTTACATGCAGTTTTATGACATACACAGGTTCCTACATCCACCTGTATCTACAGATAAGGTACAGACCAGTTCCATCCCCACTGGATCTGTCATGTTACCCTTCTATATCCATACTCACCTTCCTCTCCATTCTATTATTTTGTCCCTTCAAGAATGTTATATAAATGAAATCAGATAGTATGTAACCTTTTGGGATTGGCTCATCCTACTTATCATAATTCCGTGGACATTCATACATGTTGTGCATGTCAATAGTTTGTTCCCTTTCATTGCTAAGTAGTATTCTGCGGTGTAGACGTACTATAGTTTGTTTAACTATTTGCCCTTTGAAGGACATCTACGTTGTTTCCAGTTTTTGGCTATTATGCATGTAATGGCTTTGAAATTTTTTATATAGGTTTTTGTGACCATACATTTTCATTTCTCTGGAATAAAAGCCCAAGAGTACAATTGCTGGGTCATATGGCAACTACATGTTTCATTTTATGAGAAACTATTTCCAAGAGAGGCTTAGCTGACCATTTTATATTCCCACCTGCAGTGTATGAGTGGTCCAGTTTCTCTGCTCCCTCACCAGCATTTGGTATGGTCGCCATTGCTTATTTTGGAGACATAATTGTAAAGGCACTGACAAAGATCGTGACTGGAAGGACCTTGCAGTGAACTGCCATAAGACTTTATCAATTCCAGTGAACCACATAAATTCCAGGGTACATGGCTATGTCAGAAACTTAGTGGACATACAAATACCATAGGAGGCATGCACTCCAGAATGTTAAAGGAAAGTGGAGTAGAATGAGAAAGATGACTGAAGATGGTAGAAATAACTTCAAATATACCTAAAAGTATGTCTGAGCATATATAATGGCAGGTAGGGTGACGGAGAGGAGAAAGGGGCAAGAACCCATCTGCATTCAAGTAGAGCAAAGGAGAGCAGAGATAATCGTTTATTCATGATTCATTTATCCAACAAATATTTACCGAGTGGCTTACTCTGAGCCAGGCATTCATTAAGACACATTAGAGCATGGGGATGGTCAGGACAGATAAAGTCCCTGATAGTTAGAATAACTAGCATTTATTTACTGGCTACTATGTGCCCAGTATTTGGCTAAGCACCACATGATCTCTTTTAATCCTCCCACAGAGACAGATATTATTTTAATCCCTTGTTATGATGAGGAAACAGGCTCAGAGAGGATAAGTAACTTACCTGAGGTCACAGAGGTCATGTGTGATGGAGCTGAAATTCAAATCCAGGATCACTTGACCACTTTATGGTCGGTGGGCCTTGCTAAGGGATGGTAAGCTTAACGTCTGGGTACAAGGAACACTACCCCCAGAAACACAACAGGGAACAGGGAACTGTCCAGAGAGTCACAAGAATCTAGGGGCTCTGCTTTCCTGGGCCCCTTTCACTCTAGAAATCTTCCTGCTTACTTCCTACTTCCTAGTGTCTTAAACAACTTCAAAAGAGCACAGAATTCTTCCATTTCATCCTTAGAAATTAAGGTGTTGTTGCATTTCTGCTTTGCATGATACTTGACTTATCTTTAGGAGGGGGGACAACTGGTCCCTTCTGTGCAATAAGCCATTCTAGTACCCATTGTTTGGAGGCCCTGGGTTCCCCCCAAGCCAAAACCTGTAGTCTGGCACATTTTTTAGCATCTCTGCCCCTTAACAGGGGGATCCTTTCCGTCTGTCTCTTACTCGCTGCTTATCAGGGGGCTGAGGCATTGTCCTGGAGCTGCTGACTATTGGTGGGCTTCTGAAAAACTCCCTGTTTCTTCTTACAAATTCTCTCTACTGATCTAGGAGGAGTCCCCTTGTTGCTGTTGGCCTTAACCCCGCTGCAGGGGCTGCAAAGCATTGAGGATGGCTTAGCGTGAGGGTAATCTCTGGGTCCGTTGACTGAGGGCCTGTATCACTGAATTTGGTTTCCCCTTGGGGCCTGCCTGACCTTCTTCCCCCTCCCCCCATTCAATTTCTACAATTTTTGACTCTTTGGAAGAAGTTGTTCTGTTTTCCAGGAACCTAACTTATATCATAGCAATTTATGTAGCCTCTATGTGGAGTTAGAAGTCTTTGCTCTCATCCCAGGCCGTATGTGGAGATGTAACATGAGGGCCTCAGTTCTGTTCATGATTGCAAAGTGTGATCCAGTGTTCCCATGTGTTGACTTGCCAAAACAGAAGGGTTTATATTTAGAGCCTGGACCACATTGCATGTGGAGAACTTGAAGTTCCCTGATTCTTTTTGGTACCTTCCTTATTTTGGTAACAGCTCTAGCCAGGTTTCAAATGTCTCTCTCCCTGTGCTGGCAGTAGTAGGGCCCAGGTATTTTCTAGGTGAGGTCACACTGCTAGGCCAACACTTGTAGGGAGGAGATATAGTATGGAACTGTGATTCTGCCCTCAGCCCTGCATGTGGAAGCCTGCTGCTTCGCCCTTGGTCTTCCTTACTGCTGCAGGGAGGAAAAAGGCATTTTATTTAAAATTATTTAAAAATTTAGTAATTATGCCAAACTCCCCTTCCCAGGTCTCTCTCTAAAAAGCTGAGAGGCATTCATGTTACTAATAAGAACAATAATAACCACCAGCATTTATTAAGTAGTAAACATGTGATAGACATTATGCTTAGAACTTTGTCTGCTTTTTCTTATTTATTTTATTCATTTATTTATTAACAGACAGGGTGATCCTCCTGCCTCAGCTTCCTGAAGTGTTGGGCTTACAGGCATGAGTCACCATGCCAAGCCTTATTTATTCTTTATAACCCTGTTAAGTAGGTGATTTCAACTGCATTGTATAGGTGAGGGAACTAATTCCCAGAGAGTTGAGAACCCATGTCTGTGACTGAAGCACATGTTCTGCAGAACTACATCGAACCTCCTCTCATTGATAGAATCTTCATGAAGGTCTTGCCCTTCCTTATAAAAGTGCTGCAGAATGGTTAACAGGTTTACCAGGGATTCTAGAGTAATCTGGAAGAGCAGTGTTTTTCAAAGTGTTGTCTGTAGACCACATGCATCAGAATTCTCCTGGCTGCTTGTTAAAATCACAGATGTACTGAATCACAACCTCTGAGAGCAGGCCCAGGGAATCTGCATTCTTACAAAGTTCTGTGAGTGGCCAGGCGCGGTGGCTCACGCCTGTAGTCCTAGCACTCTGGGAGGCCTAGGTGGGCAGATTGCTCGAGGTCAGGAGTTCGAAACCACCCTGAGCAAGAGCAAGACCCCGTCTGTACTATAAATAGAAATAAATTAATTGACCAACTAATATATGTAGAAAAAATTAGCTGGGCATGGTGGCACATGCCTGTAGTCCCAGCTACTCAGGAGGCTGAGGCAGGAGGATTGCTTGAGCCCAGGAGTTTGAGGTTGCTGTGAGCTAGGCTGATGCCACAGCACTCACTCTAGCCTGGGCAACAAAGCGAGACTCTGTCTCAAAAAACAAACAAACAAAACAAAATAAAACACAAAGTTCTGTGAGGGATTCTGATAGGCCCTAAAATCCAAGAAACACTGTCAGGTATTCTCATTGACAGACTAATCACAGTTTCTGTGCAGGCCTGAAACCAACAGTAGAGATTCATGGGGCCATACTGCAGGGTTGGCACCCTTTGTCTTTAAAGGGCCAAGCAGTACATAGTTTGAGCTTTGTAGGTCATACAGGTCTCTGTTGGAACTGCTCTGCTGTTGTAATGCAAAAACAGCCATAGACAGTCGTAACCAATGGACATAGTTGTGTTCCAGTAAAACTTTGTTTTCAAAAACAGGCCATGGGTTGGATTGGACAATAGTTTGCCAACCCCCTCTCCTTGGCCCACCAGCGCTCTGACAACCCCTTTTTGTGGAAAATATTCTTAGACTACTTTCTGTTACCTATAGAGAGTTGTATCTATTAGAATAAAATTGCCCATTAGATAAACCCTGAATCTTAGTGACTTAAGACAGTAAAAGTTATTTCCCACTCATCTCAGTAAGGCGAGGCTATTCCTAGTTAGAATCTTCTATGTGGTTGTTTAAGACCAAGGCTCCTTCATGTGGCTTCATGGTCCTCAGAGTCCTCTCCATTCAGCCAGTAGGTGAGGAAAGAAACCAAGGATTGATTACTCATGGAAGTTTTTATTAGCCTGGCTTGGAAGAGGTGCTCCTCATTTCTGTGCACATTTCACTAGCCAGAGATCTTATCTGGGCTCCATGAATAGAGCAGTTTCTTAAGCCCATGAGGCCCTGGTCTCTGGACTCTCTCTGTTCCCCTCTAGCTTTGCTTGAAACTCACCCAGTTCTTTCCTGGGCTCCTCTCTTCTTTGTGAAGAGCTTTTCTAAGGTCAGCCAATAGGAGCCTGCACTCGGGTTCTGTCTAGCCACTTTCCCTAGGGCCACAGGCCCACAAGGTACCTAGTCCAATTCTACATGACCGTAGGTGTAAGTTCTACCAAATATTTTGCTACTGTATAACATAGATCTCCATCTTTCCAGCCTCTGAGATCAGTTTTCTCACTGGGTGCTGCCTGCTTACTAAGCCCGTGCTACATATTTCAGGGGGTTGCTATGGTGGCACCCCACTGCAAGATACCTACTTCTGTATTAGTTCAGATAACACAGAGGCTTTAACAAGTAAACCCAAATTCTACCTGGTTAACACAGCTAAATGTTTATTTCTTGCTCTCATCATATGCTAATACTGCTATTCCTGATGATGTGGCCTTACATGTGATCATCCAGGGACCCAGGTTCTTCCATCTTAAAGTTATGCTCTCCTGAAGGTCCCTGGAGTCTCTCCCTCCAGCTGGTCACAGAGCAGGAGATCAGGTACCTCCCTGGGGATGTGCCTGGAAGCAGTGCATATCACTTGTGCCCATGTTGTCTTGACCAGAGCTCAGTCGTATAATCACTCATACTACAGGAGAGACTAGGAAACAGTCCAGTGGTAAGCCCAAGAGGAAAGGAGAGCAGGTTTTGCTGTGCACCTAACAGTGTCTGCCTCATGGACCAGGACTGTCTCTGTACTGAGGGAATAAAGACTGTGGCTCCTCGGGGTGGATGACATGGACAGCCTGCCTTGGTGTTTATAGGGGCTGTCAGGCATTAGCTAGTATAATCCAGGAGATGCACAAATGCCTTCATTAATGCAACAAGCATTTACTGCATGTCCACTGCATGCCAGGTGGTGGGCCAGACACTGGAAGGACAAAGCTTCTCTTGGAGCTCTAGATGGTCCCCTTCACTTGTAACCCTCGTAAGCCTCGTGCTGGGTGCCTGGGGGCCAGAGAGCCTGGAGAGGGAGGAGGGGAGTGGGAAGAGTTTGTTAATATTGCTGGTTTGAGTGCCTCCTGCACCCCATATAGTTCATCCTGGTTCCCATGGTTCTCAAGCACTCTCTCTGCAGTGCATTGGATGAAATGTAATTAGAGGGGCCAGGGCAGCAGATAGCAGACCTTCTCTTTAGAGTTCCCTTGTTTATTTTCTTAAGATGTCGTTTTATCTCTGTGAGGCATCTAAGGGAGGTGGTGGCTCCAGGATGTAGGATTGTCATCTTTTTTGTGTTTGTTTCTGGCTATTGGCAAAGTTAGGGAGCTGGCACTGTGTCTTACAACCCCTTCAGTGGTACTGATGGCAGTGCAGGGGGGTTCCAGAGCCCCACATCTTCGCTCTTTTCAGGTTATCAGCCATTGGTGTTAGAAACTGCTAGCCCGGGCAGGCTGAGATCTGGGCAGACGGAGCATTCAGTCAGCAGCCATTGGGCTTCGGCTCTGTGCCCGATCTCTGTCCGAGTGGACGGGCACCCCTCCCACTGGAGCCCTCAGTATGTACAGTGATGGCAGTCTCCTCCAGGAGGGTTTTCAAAATGGACTAAGAAAATGGGCATAGAGGACATACTTAACACAAACTAGAATAGACAAGGGAGGGAAGTTTTTTATTCTCTTTCAGAGATTTGGGGGTAGAAAATCATGTCACTAGAAGCAGGAAAGTAGCCTGGGTAATATCTGGGCCACCCTTCTGAACTGCATGAGTTGATTTTCAGCTAAGGGAGGGAAGACTACAAAAGGTTAAATTTCTCATATAAGATTAATTCAGCCATCTCTGTGAAATGGTGGAAGCAGAATACCATTAGACTCTCTAATCTCATTTCTCTCATGCTGTCTTTCTTGGAGCCTGTCAAACAGTGTCCTGGCAGAGAGTCAGTTCTGTGGTTGCTAACCATCAGAGTCAGTCTCTTTCTGAATGTGCCAGGAGGCTGTAATTTAGAAAATGTAGCCTACCTTTTAAGGAAGGATGAAAAGGTACTAAATGCACCTTTCTTTGCATGTTAGATCCCAAATATTTTGACTATATTAAACATGTAATTCCTATGTGATTTTATTTTCTGTGTTTTCTTAGGGTTATTTGCATGACATATTAGAACCAAACTTATTAAAACTGTTTATATTTTGTGGGTCTCTGGTGGTTTCATACATACTGCTTGGGGTCCTAAATACTAACTAGCCAATAAGATATGTGCCTTTTGTGCATGTAACTATGCATTCAGGATGCAAATGCAGTAACAATTTTGCCCTTATTTTAATTGCTCTACAACAGCACATGTGATTTTTTTTTTATCTGATTTAAGCCTTTTGTGGGGGAATATTAGCTGCTGCTATACAAAAAACTAAATATACTTGGATGTTAGATTTTTAGATTGTCTGTTAGTCTTTTTTCATATTGCCACATAAAAATCTTAAAGGGGGTTGTGGGGGTGGGGTCTACCAGGAATACAAAGTTTTTTTCTCCTTTCTAAAATACAGCATTAAATAATGCTGCTTATTTTTATGTTGCATATTTGGGACAAAGAGTCTTAAATGAAAGATCATTGCAAGATCTGGTTCAGCAGCTTTGCCCCTTGCCTCAAGTTTACTGCAGGGCTTCTATCCCCTTTGGTATACAGAAATGAAATTATAAACCACCAGTAGCCTGGAAATTTCAATCGATCCAAATGACTAAATATTTAATTCAATCATTGCCTATACTTCCAGGGATGACTCTGGCGTTTTGCTTTTTACTGAGGGCTACATGAAAGCCAGGCTCTGCAATGGCTGCTGGGGACCGCGTCTATTACAAGGAGGCTCCCCTGCAGTGAGGAGCCCAGGCACTGCAAGCCTTTTCAGAGCAGCCCTTTTTGCAAATGGTAGTCGATTTTTGCAGAAGGTTTGTGGCCAGATCGCTATGTATAATACTGATGAAGCATTTTTGTTCCAGCTCTGTCTCGGAAGACCTAGGCTGTAGACGTGGGGATTTCAGTAGGAAACATTATGGATCTGTGGAGCTGGTAAGTTTATGCTGTCTGTTCAGTGGTAGTACATTGATTTAGATTTAGAGACGATCACCAAGCTCATCAGATCTTTTGTTGTATATTTACTGTTAGAACATGTGGGTTACAGCATGAGGACTAGATTGAAATAAATACCTATTGAAAGGTTATGATCCTTTGATCATCTTTATTTGTTTTTATTGTTATGTACTTTTAATCTTGTGCCTTCCTGTTTTTAAAAATTGTTGTGGCTGGGTATTTTTCTCTGTTAATGGTGTATATAATTAAATAAAATAATTTATGAACTAAGAAAGGTAGCATTTGGAATTTATATGATCTTTTTCCTAAAAGTTTATAAAGCTAGTTTTCAAGGTTTAAATATTATTAAAATACATAATTCTGATTTCCTATATCTTTGCTTTTTGGGTATGTAATAAGAGTTAGAATATTTATGAGATTTTTTTTTCCTGTTAAAAGCATATTGGTTGGACTAGATAAATGACTGTAATAGATGATAGATATATGGAATTGAAAATATCTACATTTTCCTTAATGAGAGACATTGGGGTTTGTAGTAGGATTTTAAAAAATATGTTTTCATTTTTTAAAAAGGCATAATTGAAAGCATAGAATGGCCTTAATTTTTTTTAAGATAGAATGTGATTTTTTTCCAGTTGCATGGAAATTCAAACAAATTTTCAGGAAAATGTGCTCATATAATTATATTGATTATTATTTAACGCTGTTAATAACATTAAATGTATTATTTCTATTTATTTAAAAAGAGTTACTTGTTTTTATTTTTTTAGTATCCAGTTTCCCCCATTAATATAAGCTACATTCTTGCAGAGTTTAAATAGTAGAAAAATTTATACCAGAGTGTATACCAGTAGCATTCTGCTTGAATTCAAGCATGTATTCCAGACTTGACTGTGTACCTGGCCCAGAGCCAGGTATTCTTGAAAATATAAAATAAGTGAAATATTTGGTCCTTGTTCTTAAGGAGCTTACTGTCCTCTGGCTGGGCAGATTAATACATGTAAAATATCTAAAGAATTAATTTAGTCACACAAGAGACAAATTGACTCAATCAACACCTGCTGTGTCAGTCAGTGGTGACCCCACACCACTCAGGCCTCTCCTGAAAGAGCAGGTGCATGATTATAATTCAGAGTGGGGATTGGTAAATATTGTGTAAGAGACACAAGTAGAACATTGTGGCGGTTGAGAGAAAGGAGGGAGTGACCCATTCTGGCCGAGGGAGCTCAGGGAAGTGACCTGAAAGGCCTGGCAGGGCATGTAGGGAGGGCCGGTGGCAAAGAGGATAGACAGTAGGTTTGGGCCAACAGCACAGTCCTGGCAACAGTATATTTACAAGGCGATGAGCAAATGTCCTGCCTATCAAAGCTCAGTGGTTACAAAGCAAACAGGCTTTGGACTCAGACAGGCCTGCTTCACATGCCAGCTCCACTATTCATCTCTGTGACCAGTCAAGTTACTTAACTTCTCTGAACCTCAGCGGTGCTTAAGACTTTGTGCTCTGAAGTCATTCTTGTTTCGTCATTGTCAAGTTGCGTGTTATGGGACTTATTTTGGCCTTAGTTTTCTCATCTATAAAATGGGAATATTATCTACCTTATAGTGTTGTTATGAGAATGAAATGAGATGATACATGTAAAGTACTTAGCACCTAAGCATAGTTAATGTTGACTAGCTGTAGTAGTAAAGACAACATTTGGCAGCAAAAGTAGAATCTTGAATGTCAGGTGAAGACTTTGGACCTGGCCTAGCAGGTAACAATCTTGTAAACAATGAGTGGTGTTTAGGGGAGAGAACATGAGTATGAAAGATAGACTCTTCAAAGACATGTGGAAATCACAGAATATCAGAATGGAATGGTACTTGAGAGCAGTGGTTCTCAGACTGAGCAGGCATCAGAATCCTTCGGAGATTGCTAGGTGCCAGCCCCCTGGTTTCAAATTCAGTAGGAATGGGGTTAACCTGCAATTTGCATTTCTGTGAAGTTCTCAGATTGATGTTGATGTCGCTGGTCCCAGGACCACACTTGAAGAACTCCTGTGTAAAGCATCCCAGCCAGGTCCTCAGTTATCCTGGCCTGCTTAGGCAGCTCATTGACTAAAAGTTCTTCAATCCATTTGGAGCTATGATTGTGTATGTGCGTATATTTATGGTTGACTTTTTTTTTTTTTTTTTTTGAGACAAGAGTCTCACTCTGTTGCCTGGGCTAGAGTGCCGTGGCTTCAGCCTAGCTCACAGCAACCTCAAACTCCTGGGCTCAGGCAATACTCCTGAGCTGGGAGTATAGACATGCGCCACCATACCCCACTAATTTTTTCTATATATTTTACGTTGCCCAGCTAATTTCTTTCTATTTTTTAGTAGAGACCGTGTTTTGCTCTTGCTCAGGCTGGTCTCAAACTCCAGAACTCAAATGATCCACCTACCTCAGCCTCCCAGAGTGCTAGGATTACAGGCGTGAGTCCCTGCACCCGGCCCTATGGTTGACTTTTAAAAATATTATAAAATAAATTTTAAATATATTTTAAAATTCCATGTATAATCTTACCTGGTAGTGACTGTTTTTGTCTCTGTTGGGTACCTTCAATTCTTTATAGCTACAAATCTCATTTTTCCGTGGTTATAATGAAATTTATGTAATTTTTTTCATTTAACTGTATTTTGTAAATATATAGTCTTCAGAGTTACCATTTTAATTGGTATGTGATAGCCCAACATGGCAATAAATGATCATCTGTATGACAGTTTCCCTCTTCTTGTAAAATTAGGTTGTTTCTAGTTTTCCCATGTTAAAAATGACACGCACGACTGGTAGGAATGGTTGAGAAAAATGAAACAAGCACAGCTCCATTTTTGCTATCTCAGGATCTTCTGAAATTCTCACTCCAGTGGTCTAAAAGGAAGGCAGTGTTTTCCTGTTACCTCTGAACAACAGAGTATTATAAATTACAAACCATTTTATATGTTCTATGTTCATGAGAAAGTGGGCTTAACTTTTATTAAACCTCATATGATGAAAATTGTTGGGAATTCAGTAAGTGTTGGGCGTCCTGGAACTCAGACTTTGCAGAACAGTACTCAGGAATATATTATATAAAATTGAAATTTTAGCATAAACTTCTCCTGACCTTAAACAAGTTAGGTGTAAGTCCTGTGAAGAACTAAGCTTGGCCATTTAAATCAGTAACGAGAGCAGATTTAGAGGCTTAGTTCCCCAGGTTTCCATCTGATACAAATTTGATGAGTGAGAACATGAGAGCCCAGGTCTCCCTAGACACATGGGAGAGTTTCTTAGCCTTCCTTTAACACATATTTGTTGGAGGTCTGCCATGTGTCAGGCACGGTGCTAGGCACTGAGAGAGAGCAGAAAATAAGTAGTTCTGCTTTCATGGAGCCTTAGTCCAGCGTTAGAAACCAGTTGCCTCACACCTGTGTCCCCAGGCTGCTGCTTTCCTGGATCTCAGCCGTGTCCCTGCCTTAATCAGGGATTGCTTCCTTGCAAGGAACAGAGAGCTGTTCAGCCTAGCTCAAGTGTCAAGGAATTCACCGAAAGGAAGAATCTCACAGAAGTGACTGCAGGAAGCACAGCTGGGCCTCATGTGACTGGAAAGCCGTCAAGCGGCTCTTTCTCTGTTTCTCTCTGGTCCATATGCTTTCCTTTCTATGTCATTCTCCTCTCTGCAGACCAGACTCCCATAATGACACAGTTTTCTTTTTCCAGTTCCTTCTTCCTGGCAGCCAGAGTGGTGATCTCTTAAATTTATTTTTTATTGTAGTAAAATAGAAATTTACTATTTTAACCATTTCTAAGTATATAATTCAAGGACATTAAGTACATTCACATTTGTGTACAACCATCACCACTATCTACTTTCAGGACATTTTCTATCATCCCAAACTGAAACTCTGTTCCCATTAAACACTAACTCCCCATTTCTCCCTCCCCAGCCCTTAGTAAGCTCTATTCTACTTTGTCTGTATGAATTTACCTATTCTAGGTACCTCATATAAGTGGAATTGTAAGATATTTGTTCTTCTGTGTCTGGCTTATTTCACTTAGCATAATGTTTTCAAGATTCATTTGTGTTACAGTGTGTATCAGAATTTCATTCCTTTTTATGGCTGAATAATATTCCATTGTATTTATATAACACATTTTGTTTACCCATTCATTTGTTGGTAGACATTTGGGTTGTTTCTACCTTTTAGCTATTATTCTATTATGATTAATGCTGCTTTGAACATTGTCATCCAAATATCTAATGGAGTTACTGCTTTCAATTCTTTTTTTCTTTTTTAGAGACTGTCACCCAGGCTGGGGTGCAGTGGTATAATCATAGCTCACTGCAGCCTTGAACTTCTGGCCTCAGGTGATCCTCCTGCCTCAGTTTACCAAATAGCTGGGACTACAGGTGCACTCCACCACATTCGGCTAATTTTTAAATTTTTTTGTAGAGATGGAGTCTCACTATGTTGCCAAGACTAGTTTTGAACTCCAGGCCTCAAGTGATCCTCGGCTTCCCAAAGTGCTGGAATTACAGGCATGAGCCAACATACCTGGACCTTGCTTTCAATTTTCGTGTATTCTCTATATTGACTAGGTGTAGAATTGTTGGATCATATATGGTAATTCTATTTTTAACTTTTTGAGGAACTGCCAAACTTATTTTTACAGTGGCTGCACTGTTTTACATGTCTGCGAGTAATGCACAAAGGTGCTACTTTCTCCACATTTTTGCCAACACCTGTTATTTTCCTTTTTTTTTTTTTTAATAATAGCCATCCTAATGGGTTTGAAGTGGTTTTGATTTGCATTTCCCTGATGAATAGTGATGTTGAACGTGTTTTATATATTTATTGGCCATTTATATATCTTCTTTTGAGATATGACTATTCAAATTCTTTGATCATTTTTGAAATTGGGTTGTTTTTTGGCTGTTGAGTTGTAGGGGTTCTTTATGTAGTCTGGAGATTAGTCCCTTATCAGATACATGATTTGCAAATATTTTCTCCCATTTTGTGGGTTGTCTTTATACTCTGTTGATAATGTCCTTTCATGCACAAGAGTTTTTAATTATGATAAAGTCCAATTTATTTTTTCTTTGGGTGTTATATGCAAGAAATCATTGCCAAATCCAATGTCCTAAAGATTTTTCCCTGTGTTTTCTTCTAAGAGTTTAATTGTTTTAGCTTTTACATTTATACTTTTGATCCATTTGGGGTTAATTTTTTTTTCTTTTTTTTTTTTATTTCAGCATATTATGGGGGTACAGATTTTAAGGTTTCAATAAATGCCCTTTCCCCCCTCCCCCCACAAGTCTGAGTTTCCAGCATGACCATCCCCCAGATGGTGCACATCTCACTCATTATGTATGTATATACCCGCCCCCCTCCCCCCTCCCCCCTGCCCAATACCCTATTTACTGTAGTACCTATGTGTCCACTTAGGTGCTGCTCAGTTAATACCAGTTTGCTGGTGAATATATGTGGTGCTTGTTTTTCCATTCTTGGGATACTTCACTTAGTAGTATGGGTTCCAGCTCTAACCAGGAAAATATAAGATGTGCTATATCACCGTTGTTTCTTAGAGCTGAATAGTACTCCATGGTA